>CANYLF011022585.1:0-11405 GCA_948193215.1 Bocquillonia castaneifolia | reverse complement strand
AATTCTGGTTTAGTCTGCTGTAATTCTGTTTTAGTCTGCTGTCCAGAATTCTGTTTTAAAAACTGTGATTTTTGGTAAAAACTGTGATTTTCAGTAAAACTGCGATTTTCGGAAAAACTGTCATTTTCTGTAAAACTGTCCATTTCATCAAGCTGTCTAGAAATAAAAAAAAAAAAAGTTTAGTATATTGTTTTGAGTTCGGGTCGTTTCACACCGCCCCTCTTGGGCATTTCAATTGGTATTATAGCCTAACAATTCATTTGTACCTTAAATGGGAGCTTGAAGATCATTGAAGATATCAGGTGATGGCTTTGGAAGCTTCAGACCTTACTTTGATGGAAGTGATTATCCATATTGGAAATTGCGAATGCAATGCTATTTGGATAGTGACCAAATCGATGTTTGGGATCAAGTCCTAAATGAATGGACTCCACCAACCACAACCGTAGGCGAGGTGACTACAACGCTTGATAAGAAGGATTGGGTGGATGCACATCGAAAAAGCAACGGTAAGAACCACAAAGCTATGTCTATTTTACTTGGTTCTTTATCTAGAGAAGAATGTGCTAGGGTACTTCATTGTACTACTTCCCATGCCATATGGACAACATTGACAAACTATCATGAAGGTACAACAGTTGTAAAGAACAAGAGGATTGAGCTTCTTGTTTATCAATATGAAACCTTCAAGAGGTTAGCCAATGAAAATGTCACCTCCCTCACCAACTGTCTTCAAAATCTATAGCCCGAGTGAAGTCAACAAGAAAATTCTTAGGTCCTTACTGAGGAAGAAGTTTGAGACTAAAATTGTTTCACTTGAAGATTCCAAATACCATGAGAACCGATGAGCTCATAGGCAATCTCTTAATCAATGAGATGAACTACGATGAAGATGAGAAGCTAGAAGCAAGTGAGAGGAAAGAAGAAAAGAAGAAAAATATTGCCTTCAAAGCCTCTCAAGATGATGAAGGCAAAGATGAAGAAGGAAAGGGTGGCCCAAATGAAGAACAACTTGTATTGTTCTCCAAGAGAGTAATAAGGATGATTCAAGAAAGAAAGGGGTCATCTAGCAAATGCAAAGATAGAAGAAGAAAGAAAGAAAGCTAGCTCCAAGAAGAGTGGCTCCTCAATAAAATGCTTTGAATGTGGCAAGAAAGGGCACATCAAACCGGAGTGTCCTACACTTCTGAGAAGGCACAAAAAAAGCTTTAGTGCTGGATGGGATGAAAATGAACAATCTTCTTCTTCCTCACAAGAAGATGATGAGAGTGAGGATGAAGTTGCCAACCTTGCATTCATGGCCATAGAGGACTCTTCAAATGAGGTAAGCACTTCTTGCTTTTCTATTTTTCCTTCTTATACTTCAATTGTAGTAGTGATGATGATTCCGACGATGATGATCCCATTGAACTCATCAAAGATCTTAACACCTGATGTACTCGCCTCTAATGTGAAAATGTTGAAGCTAAAAAACTTTGTGAGGCAAGTAATAGGGAAGTTAATGATTTAAGAGCACAAGTAGAGGCACTTAAACTTTCCTTTGGTGTTGATGTTGCTAAGACCAAGGGTCCGAAGCCTAAGTCTAAGCAAGGAGATAAACCACACAATGGTTCATTGACCAAGAGGAATAACACCTCTCAAGACAAACCTAAGGGTAAGCCAGTCCCTAAGGTCAAACTCCAAAGAAACATCACATAAAGCAAAAGGCCTTAAGCAAAAGGACCTCATCTCCTAATGTTCAATGTTATTATTGCTTGAAACATGGACACATTAATGTGTTTTGCCATGTTAGGAGGGAGCAACTTAGCTTAGGTACTTTTGTTAATGCTAACCCTCAAGGACCTAAACTTGCTTAGGTACCGAAAATAAAGAATTAATTTTCTTTTTGCAGGTATGCTTGAAAACCTCAATGGGAACTAGTGAATGGTATCTTGATAGTGGATGCTCCAAGCACATGATAGGTGAGAAAAGTTTGTTCTCTAAATTAGAGATGAAAAATGGAGGATCAGTAGTATTTGGTGACAATGCCAAAGGTAAGGTAATTGGTGTTGGCACAATTAGTAAAGAATCCTCTATTTGCATTGAAAATGTTCTTCTTGTTGATGGTTTAAAGCATAACCTCCTTAGTATAAGTTAATTGTGTGACAAAGGCTTCAAAGTCACTTTTGATTTGAATACATGCTTAGTCACCAAATCTTGGATGATGAAGTAGTATTCAAAGGCAAAAGAACTAACAATGTCTATACAATTGACGTATACAACCTTACTAACCAAAATGTTAAGTGTCTTGTGTCTATTAGCAATGATGTTTAGATTTGGCATAAAAGACTTGGGATGCTAGCATGGATTTAATCGATAGCCTAAGCAAGGGGGAGCTTGTAAGAGACTTACCTAAAATCAAATTCTCCAAGGACAAGATATGTGGAACTTGTCAAAAGGGAAAACAAGCAAAATCCTCATTCAAGCCAAAGAACCAAGTATGTACTTCTAGACCACTTGAATTACTTCATATGGATTTGGTTGGACCTTCACATATAGCTAGCTTGAGTGGAAAACACTTCACCTATGTCATTGTTGATGACTACTCTAGATTTTGTTGGGTTGCATTTCTTACTCATAAGAGTGATGCTTTTGAAACTTTTAAATGTTTTGCAAAATGTGTTCAAAATGAGAAAGGTTATTTCATAACTTCCTTGAGGAGTGATCATTGAAAAGAATTTGAAAATGAAGCTTTTGAAAATTTTTGTTCTAAAAGAGGTATTTCACATAATTTTTTAAGTCCAAGAACTCCACAACAAAATGGTGTTGTTGAAAGGAAAAAACATACATTGATTAAGATGGCTAGAACAATGCTTAATGAATATAGTGTACCAACTTATTTTTGGGCGGAGGCCATCAATACATCATTTTACATTTTAAATCGTGTTTCTAAAAGAAATATTTTGAACAAAACACCTTATGAGTTATGGCATGGTAAAACACCCAACATCTCATATTTTATAGTATTTAGTTGTAAGTGTTACATTCTTAACACCAAGGATTATCTTGGGAAATTTGCATCCAAAATGGATGAAGGAGTCTTTTTAGGCTATTTCAACTTCAGCAAAGCTTATAGAGTCTTTAATAAAAGAACTCTAGTTGTTGAGGAGTCCATGCATGTTACCTTTGATGAATCTAGTAAACTTGATCTTGTGAAAGGTAATGTTTCTTGTGATGAAATTATAGATAATCTTGATAAGCTCAACATTGGAGGAGATGAAACACAAAGTAAGAAGGAGCTTAATAATGATGATGAATCATAAGAATAACATGCATTAGAAGAAACAAGAGATGATCAAGCACATGTGGATCACCAACAAGTGCATGGATATCTTCCAAGAGCATGGAGATTCTTTAAAGATCATCCCAAGGACAACATTATTGGTGAGACCTCTAAGTGCGTAAGTACTCGAAACCAACTTAAACTCTTAGATTCTAATATTGCATTGCTTTCTCAAATTGAGCCTAAAAATGTAGATGAGGAACTCCAAGTGGAGAGTTGGGTACTTGCTATGCAAGAAGAACTCAATTAATTTGAGAGGAATAAAGTTTGGATATTAGTTCCTAGACCTAAGATTCATCCAATTATTGGTACTAAATGGGTGTTTAGGAATAAATTTGATGAGCAAGGTCAAGTCACTAGAAACAAAGCCCGATTAGTTGCCAAAGGGTATAACTAAGAGGAAGACATTGACTATGATGAGACGTTTGCACCCATTGCAAGATTGGAAGCCATTAGGATTCTTTTAGCATTTGACTTTTTCTAATGGATGTTAAAAGTGCATTTTTAAATGGTTTCACTGAAGAGGATGTGTACGTTGAACAACCTGCTGGTTTTGATTGTTTTGATTTTCCAAATCATGTTTTCAAACTAACTAAGGCGTTATATGGTTTGAAACAAGCTCCTAGAGCTTGGTATGAAAGGCTTAGTTCTTTTCTTTGTAAAAAAAGTTTTGAAAAAGGGAAGGTTGACACTACTCTCTTTATAAAAAGACATAAACATGATATGCTCATTGTCCAAATTTATGTTGATGATATCATATTTTGTGCTACTAACGAAAAACTTTGCTAAGTGTATGACTAGGAAATTTGAAATGATCATGATGTGAGAGCTCAAGTTCTTCCTAGGACTTCAAATCAAGCAAGGCAAAGAGGGGATCTTCATTAATCAAGCCAAATACACAAAGGAGTTAATCAAAAGATTTATCATGAAAGGATACAAGACAAGCAAAACCCCCATGAGCACTACAACAAATTGGACAGGGATGAAAAGGGCAAGAGTGTAGATGAAAAGAAATATAGAGGTATGATTGGCTCACTTCTCTATTTAACTTCATCTAGACCCGATATTATGTATGCTACATGTTTATGTGATTGTTTTCAAGCATGGCCTAAAGAATCTCATTTGCATGCCATCAAAAGAATTTTGAAATATTTGCATGGCACAATGCATTTAGGACTACGGTATCGTAAGAGTGTTTCTTTTTACCTAGTTGCATACTCAGATTCAGATTATACCGGTAGCTTGAAGGATAGAAAAAGTACTTTCGATACTTGTCAACTACTTGGTAATTGCTTTATTTCTTAGTGATCTAAGAAACAAGTTAGTGTTGCTTTGTCAACTATTGAAGTCGAATATGTACCGGCGGGTTGTTGTGGATCACAAGTTTTGTGGATGAAACAACAATTGAAAGATTATGGTTTAACTACACATTACATTCCCATCAAATGTGATAATAGTAGTGTAATGAATCTTTCAAAGAACCCAATTCAACACTCTAGGAGTAAGCACATAGATATTAGACATCATTTTTAAGAGATCATCTACAAAAAGGTGATGTTGTATTGGAATTTATTGATACAACTAACCAATTGGCCGATATTTTCACAAAACCTCTAAATGAAGAATGTATAAACTTCATTAAGAGTGAACTAGGGATGCTTGATGGGAGCACTCTTTGATTTTCATTATTTTGAATATTGTAAACTTTTCTTTCTTATGCATAATGGACTTAAAATGAATGCCTTAGTTTGCTCACATGAACTTAAGGAATCATTTAAAGTCATACAACAAAGATTGGAACTAAATAGCAAAAGAAAAATTATATTTTTAAAACTTAATAGTGAAAATTTATTTTTGAACTAGTAATTAACCCCCACGAATTCATCCTCATGGGCGCGATTATAGGAAAAGGATTTTACTTAAACTATTTCATTGCTCGCAGACACGATTATCCAAATCGTGATCACGATCATAACTTTTGATTTCTATCAAAAAACCTTTGACATTTTCATCACCCATGCGATTCTCCCATCACCGGCGCGATCATTATGTCCATATTTTAAAATTTATTTTGAACTCTTATCGCAGAAGCGATATATACCATGACGGATGTGATTTAGAATGCGAAACTAGGTATTTTCAAAATTTGATGTAAAGATTTAGATCGCGAACACGATTGGTTTGTCTCGTGAGCACGATCTTTGAAAAATTTGACCGTTATAAAATTTTTCAAATCTCGCAGATGCGATTACAGATCATGGTCGCGACTCGCTTTTAAAATTCAAAAAATATAGCCATTTATAGCCATTGAAAAATGGCTAGTTTCAAATTTTTATGAGATTTTCTGCCATCAACTTGCCTATATATACCATGTTATGCATATGAACATAAGTTTATTTCATTTTACTTGATTTTTAAGCTTTTAGGATATATTTCTCTTCTACTTAGGGCTGTAATCGAGCCGAGCAGAACTGAGCCGAACATTGAGATGTTCAGATTCGGTTCATTTACTAAACGAGCCGAGCTCGAGCTCAAGTTTTAGGCTCGTTTAGTAAACGAGCTAAACTTGAGCCGAACACCACTTTGCTCATACAGTGTTCACGAGCCTAATCGAGCTTTTATCGAGCCTAATTTTTTATTTTATAAATATTAATTTAAAATACTTTTATTATAAATTATTCTTAAAAAGTAATATTTATAATATAATGCATATAAATATAATTTAAATATAAAATTTATAAGTATAAGTATAATAATAACTTTTTTAATAGTTAAAAATGTTTATAATTTAAATATATATTGATAAATTCATTTTCACTTCTAAAATTGATATATAAATTATAAATGCTATTGATTTATTTCAATAATTTATTTATAAATATAAATATATATCTTAAATGAAAACTTAAATGAGCTTTTTCACGAGCTTTTAAACGAACAAGCTCACGAACTCCTTATAGAGCTGTTCATGAACATAAACGAGCCGAACATCTTAGTGTTCAAGCTCTGCTCATTTAACTAAATGAACAAAAAATTTAGCTTGAGCTCGGCTCATTTAGTTCACAAATGAGCTCGAGCCGAGCACATTACCGAGCTGAACACCGAGCTGCTCATGAGCGGCTCGGTTCATTTACAGCCCTACTTCTACTCCTCACTCTTTAGAAGCTTAAAACTCATTTTCTAAAACATATACATACTTTTTCACCCACATACAATCAAATAGGGAAGAAATCAACTCGGCAAGAGAAAGGAAAGGGCATTGATCTTTTTACGGGGTTTGAGAAACACCCTAAGAAAAAATTTGGGATGGTTGATATTCCTAAGGAGAGAAGAGCAGCTAGTGTAACCATTAGGGAGTCGTAAGAACAAGAACAAGGACCCCAAACTCGCTCTAAAGCTGCTTCACCTCCAAAGACTATTGGTTCTTTACCAAAAGTCATAAAACAACGACCAAAAAGACATGCCACCTCCATCTGATGAACCACAACCTCATGAAGCACCTTCTTCACCTCTAGACTTCCTAAATGATGAGGAGAGGGTTGAACATAAAAAAATTTGGGAGAAAACCTTCATGGAAACTAGGTCCATTTTTGACCATGCCCTAACAGTTATGGGGATTTAAGGATGAAGTTGATGGGTACCTTCAAAACCTTAGTTGGAAGACTTTTATGAAGGCTAAGTACCCTGGTTACAAAAATCTAACCACTGAATTCCTTGCCACCCTCAAAGTATCCAAAAAACTTGAGCAAGGGTTGGGAACCTATGTCTATCGGTTCAAGATGTTTGGGAAGGATCAAGTGATGTTAAAGACTACCATGGATGCATGTTTTGGGTTTTCCAAAGAGGGCATCATTAATTTTAATGATTCTGACATGGGTATCATCGATTTTTGGAGAGAAATTTTAGTTGCTCCTCGATTCTTCCCAGGTAACTCTCCTACAAAATCTCTAAAAACCCTTGGCCTCTTTGTGTTGCATAAAATTATTTGTAATTCTGTCCATGACAAGAAAGAAGGCAATAACAAGATTACAAATAAAGACCTTCTTTTTATGCATTGTGCAATCACACCAAACACTCCCATCCAAACTTCTTATTTCTTTAATGATCACCTCCTCCATCTCAAAAGGTCAAAGGGATACGCTCTTCTTATTGGGTCTTTTCTATCCTAAATTGCCTATTTTCTAGCCTTTGACTTGACAAGACCTCAAGCCTATCCATTATCCAAACCTGTTTTCTTCACCAAAGGGATAATGGACATTTCCTTCTTCACTCAAAAAGCCAATATTGTTTCCAAGAGATCTGATAATACCTTTGAATATCTTGGTACTTTCAATAAAAATAGAAGGAAAAAGGGGCTTTAAAGAAGAAAAGAAGGCTGCGGAGGAAGGAGAGGGTGAACCTAAGGCCAAGAAGGCCAAGAAGGATAAGGAAGAGGAAGAACAAGAGGATGATGAGATTGCTAGGGCCAAACAGTTGGCTGAAGATATGGTCTCTACTCTACAACACATTCTTCTAAGGATGGACAACCAAGAAACCAACCTTAGAAACTTTAGCATTAAGGACCAATCAAGGGCCATGATCTCCAATGCATTTATGAGGATATTCAATAGATTAAGGAGAAACTTGGCCTACCTCCTTGCCAACATGATGATACTACATTTGTTTGGCATGCATAGTCTTTTTGATATTTTTCATGCATTTGTCATTTCATTTTTGCTTCATATGTATCAATGATTATTTAATGAAATGATAATTTATTTTGAGCTTTATCTTTTTTATCTCTTTGTTTCCATCATATACATTTTGATTATCTTCTTTAAGGTTTCAAGCATCTCTTAATGTATATGATACAAAATTGTTCCCTTGTGCTTATTTTGATTATCATTTATACTCTAACTTTATGTTTTTGAGTTGACAAAGGGGGACAAATTTCTAGATTCCATATTACCTTAGAAAGCAAAGGAAATGATGGATTGGATTGAAATTTGCCTTTGAACTTAAAAATAAATCTTTAAGTGTACTTGGTAAATTTAAAATGTGCAACTTTCTTTAGCTTTGGACACTAGCTACACTACTTTGGTCAGATGCACAAGTTGAGGGGGAGCAATTTCCATCAATCACACACTTGTCTAACCAATTTTTTACTTAATTTTCTTTTGGGTTGTCAAACTTAAAAAGGGGGAGATTATTGGCCTAAGTACCTGTAATCTATCTTATTTTGAGCTTAACAACCTTAATTATATGTTTAACAAAGTTTCCAAGTGTGCAAGATTGATTAAAGTTGAGTTGACACGATGAAAATGTTTCGGATGTCTAAATCACGACCGCGACACGAAGAATCGCCCCCGCGATACGTAGAATCACAACCGCGACAAAGATGGCTAGAAACTTCAAATAGATTTTGTTTCTTTTAGATCATAGTCACCCCCGCGATTTCACCAATCGCGCCCGTGACAAAGTGCTCAAGATTGTGCTGAGGTTTCTGTTTCTAAATTTACACGTGAAAGGAAGATTGCCCTTGCGAATATATAAATATCGCGATCGCGATATAGTAATCACCCATGCGATTAAGTAACATGAGTTCTAGTAGCCACAACCTTATCTACGTAAGTTAGTCGTGCCCGTGAAAGTTAAATTGCCCACATGATTAAGTGACAAAAAGTTTTAGTAGCCATAGCCGTATCTACGAAGGTTCGTCACGCTCGAAATGATGGCTAAAGGATCAGTAGCCATAGCCTTATCTACGCAGGTTGGTCACGCCCGTGAAAATAAGTTCACCCCGGCGAGCATCGTTGGATCCTGAGACAAAGTTTCCGTTCAACAACTTTTCAAATTTCGCCCCCACGACATTGATTTCACACCCGCAAGTTAACGGTAATGATGAAATTTTCAAAAAGTCAAATATCCGTTAGAAACCTTTTTTAAACTATTTCCAACAGCTAGTTTTAGCGTTTAAGGCTATAAATACCCCTCTTAATTATGTTTAAAGATATAACACACATTCTTAGATAGCCAAACTCTAGAAAATCTCTTTTAAATTTCTTTGTAAATTAATTCTTTTGTGAATTTATTATGTGTGGGTAGTTAGAGCTGTAGAGCATTTGTTGCTTGGGTTGAGTGATCTTTCTACCTTGTACAAG
This sequence comes from Bocquillonia castaneifolia, assembly GCA_948193215.1. NCBI lineage: Eukaryota > Viridiplantae > Streptophyta > Magnoliopsida > Malpighiales > Euphorbiaceae > Bocquillonia > Bocquillonia castaneifolia. Next base: position 1,943 of record CANYLF011022585.1, on the reverse strand, counting down.
TGTCAATCTTTGTGAGGATTTGGAAATACTTGGGTAGGTTTGGTGTTAGCCTTGAAAACACAAGGTTTGGTGTAAGCTTTTGTAAACACTAGGTTTGGGGCGAGCCTTGGTAAACTCTAGGTTTCGAGAGAGCCTTTGAAATTCTCTTTGTAAAGGTTGAAGATAGCCTGTTAAATCTTCATTGTAAAGGTTGGAGATAGCCTGTTAAATCTCCTTGTAAAGGTTGTGAGATAGCCTATGAAATCTCACATTGTAAAGGTTGAAGATAGCCTGTGAAATCTTCATTGTAATTATTGGAGATAGCCTATTAAATCTCCTTGTAGTCCATTTGTGGTAGTGGAACCCCAAATTGTGTATTTGGGAGAAGTGGACGTAGGTTAAGAGTTGGACTGAACCACTATAAATTTTTGTCTATTCTCCAAAGCAATTTTTATTTTTTAATTCCGCACCAGTTCACCCCCCTCTTAGGCATTTCAGCATGTATATAAATATTCACAAGCCAGCAGAAATTAACAACATATTTTCAAATAATTTGACAATTCTAAGGGCAATATGTTGATGCACATGCCAATAATTAAGATTCTTCATTATCTCGAGGAGAATATCACATGCATGTTAACATGAGCAAAAGATTGTATCACTTACCTTAGGCTGTATTTTTCAAACAATAAGTTGTGAGCACCATTATGATCCCTAAATAGCGTAGGTTGTTGACTAAAGACACCACTTAGCAGGCTCTGTAGACATCATAATCTGCCATTAAAATTTATCATGTACTTATCAAAAGAAAGCATTACATCTTCAGCTTCTCATATGCAGACCATTTCATTCCTTGATACGCCATTTCAAACCATTGTTATCTTCCTTTAAAGGCATTCTTAGTATATCTTCTCTTATTCTTATCAGTTTCAATGAATAAAAGAAAGTTGATCACACACTCTTCACAATTGTTGGCCTAAGCATCTTCAATCTATCTTATTTTGAGCTTAACAACCTTAATTTTATATTTAACAAAGTTTCCAAATGTGTAGGATTGATTAAATTCAAGTTGACATTATTAAAATATTTTGGACTCGTAAATCACAGCTGCGACCTTATGATGGCCTCCGCAAAGTAAGATCGCCTTCGTGATGGAATAAATCACAACCGCGATAAAGTGCTCCAAAAAGCTCTAAACTCTCTATTTCTTTTTGCACATAATCGCCCCCTCAATTGTAAGTTCACGCCCGCGACAAAGTGCTCTGTAAAGTCCTAAAACCTCTGTTTCTAAATGTGCACATGAAATGAAGATCACCTCCATGGTCTTAAATACATCGTGCCCTCGATAGTTAAAATCGCCCCCGCGATGGAGCAACAAAAGAAAAAGAAAGCAAAGCCTTATCTACGCATGTTTGTCACGCCCGCGAAGTGTGATTTCACACCCGTGAAAAAGTGACCAAAGAAACAGAAAGAATAGCCTTATCCACACAAGTTGGTCTCACCAGAAAAAATGTGTTCGTCCCCGCGAGCATCGTTGAATCCCGAGGCAAAGTTACCATTCAACAACTTTTCAAATTTCACCTCCGTGATGGGGAGTTCATGCCCGTGATTCAACGATCATCCAAAAAATTTCAATAAGTTAACTATCCATTGGAAACCTTTTTTAAACTATTTCCAACAGTTAGAATTGGGGTTTAGGGCAATAAATACCCCTCTTAATTGTGTTAAAAGAAATAACACACATTCTTAGATAGCCAAACTCTTGCAATCAATTTTCTTAAATTTCTTTGTAAATAAATTCATTTGTGAATTTTTTGTGTATAGGTAGTTAGAGCTCTAGAGCATTTGTTGCTTGGGTTGAGTGATCTTTCTACCTTGTACAAGTGTCAATCTTTGTGAGGATTAGGAAACACTTGGGTAGGTTTGGTGTTAGCCTTGTAAACACTAGGTTTGGGGTGAGCCTT
>CANYLF011022479.1:0-22340 GCA_948193215.1 Bocquillonia castaneifolia | reverse complement strand
TGAAAATTTTAATTTTTTTCATTAAATAAATTAAAAATTTTAAATTCTACATTTCAATTTATAATCAATAAAATATACAATTAAAATCATAAATAAAATTTTCAATATTAATTTTAAGCTTATATAAGGGTATAATTGATTCTATAAGTCAACTAAAGGGTATAAAGGTAAAATTAATGAGTTTTTGATTTATTAATAATAATTTAAGTTTATATAAGCTATTTTATCAAATAATATTGAAAAACCAACCACTTATAATTTTCAGTAGAAATTTTAAGTTAAAAGTTTTGACTTATCATTTTAAGTGGTTTTTGACTTAATTGATTAAGTTAAGTTGACATTAAGTCGCATTAGCAAATATGACTTAAAAGAAATAAGTGCTGAAAATTTTAATTTAAGTATTAAGTCAAGTTATCAAACACTCTCTTTGTGAAAAAAAAATTGTGTAAATTTTAGTGTATTTTTATGAATAAAAATAATATCATAAAACATAAATGAGTGTTAGATATTATTGGCCCCTCCTAAAAAAAATTTCCGTCTCCGTCACTGTTCCCATTCTCCAATCAAACATAACAATATTGAAATGAAATTTGTCAATAAGAAACTTAATTAAACAATCACCTATGTATGAATATTAAAGATAATAACCACTCGTAAGACATCAAGTACTAACCTCTGCTTCCATTGCACGGAGTTCATTGCACCGCTTGGAGCCATCAGTCACATCCTGATTTTCTCCAGTAGAATAGAGGTTTACAGCAAAAAGAGGAGGCCTTAGAGGGTACTCCATGCTGATTTTAATCTGCAACAAAATAGAATTAGCATTCTCTTGTGCAAAGTTAATCAAAGGATGACATATGGCAAACAGTGAAGTTTAAGATACCTTTGCTTCTAACTTCACAGTCCTGCCTTCATCATTCATCTTCCTTGTAAAAACAAGATAAAATTCTCTGACCCCATAATCCACCCACTGCTTTCCAGCCATCTTATGGTGAATAGAGGCTTCATTTTCCCCCTCTAGCTCAAGTGGTGCAATCTCATCCTTATCACTATCATTATCTAGTAAGAGATCTGAATCATCATCATGTTTTTTGAAACTTGGCGATTTACCCTTACCAATGGGTGATATAATGCTCTTTGAAATTAAAGCCAGTTGCTTGGTATGCTCTAGAGTAGATATTTTTGAAGGAGTAAGCTTAACATCATTCACAACAGAAGCAACCAAGGACGGTAATTCCCCATCTTCTCTAGCATTCTCAGACTCTTCCTTTGAGTTTCCAGATCTTCTGTCCACATCAACATCCATGGGTTCCTGAACTTGATCTGTACCCATGACAGGCACAGGAGAAGTCTGATTAGGTGGGGGCCCTACAGGTGACCAACCATGCAAATCGCATAATGGTGTGTGTAAAGCCCATGGAACACTTTCACAATTCAAAGAAGGCCACTTAAGCTTCATAAGTGAATCAATTTGTTCCCTGTAAACCAATAAAAAAGAAGTTCCAAATTTTCATGCTCTTTTACAGCAATAAATGACACATTAAGGGGAGCTTCCGAAATGACACTGACAAAAGATCCAAAAATAAGAAACGCAAGTCATGAGAAAGCAGGAGAGTATAAAAACTTCAGAAAATCCATAGCATCAGTCACTTCATATAAATAAATAAAAAAAGATGCCAACTGTCCTAGCCAAATGAACAAAATATAAAGGCTAATATTCAGATTTAATAACAATGAAGCACCCATCCCCTATTAAGTTGACTAGTCCTCTGCTAATGATCCATGACTCCAAAGATATAGAAGTGACTCACACAAGAGCCAGCTGAGCCCTTTTCCGAGAACGAATTCTTTGCACAACAGTTTGGACTCGATTCTGTTGACGATATAGTGACAAACCTGTAACAACATCACTTTTTACTGTTTCAGTGCTTGCAGTTTCATGGCAACTAAGCAATGGGGCGACCTCTGGTAAAAAATCAATCCCTGCCAAATGCTGGGCCCACTTATATGGACGTGAAGTTCTAGTTTCATCAAATGCTGAGACATCTCCAACAAAGAGTTTTGCAGACTGAACCATCATTCCACAGAAGTTAGCATATCAATGAAGATAAAAAAAAAGGACCAAACATGATATCAAATGACAGGACAGATTTAAGGCAATGGGAACAGTAATCTATACCTGGTGAGGAAGCTCAAGACCTGTGTCATCGGGAAATAAGTTGCATAAAATGTTATTCTCAGGTCCTTCATGGGAACCATCAACCCCAACACATACTACATTCAACTTGAACAAGTATTCAAACTTTAGAGTAACAAGCTTTGAAGATTTTGGATCAGGAACCTCATCATCAAATATATGGAGTGTGATCTTAAGTGGGTGAGCTTGATATACTCCTGTCTTGTCCAAATTTTCCTTGTTTGGAACCCGCCTTGGCCGTTTTCTCCTTCTCTGGCCATCATCTTCCTCATCAGCTACATCATCCTCCACCCTCGAAGACTCAACACTGGTAGATGTGCCTGGCCCCATTCCATAACATTCTGTAAATTATACAACAGTATCCATCGAATAAACTTCAACAATTACTACTTACCAGCAGTATCCTTATTTGCCTGCTGTCGAGCAAAAGCTTGAGCATCTTTCAAGCTTCCAACAATCTCTAAATCAACAAGTTCACTGAATGCTTCCTTTTGGGCCAAAAATTGAGAGTAAATAACATAAAGAGGAGGTGGTAATAACTCAGCAGAGTTATGCTGTTTCAATTTCTTCGAATGCAAAACACCTAATTGATTCTGAACAGGCAAAGATGCTTTCTTAAGAGACTTGAGATGTGAAGGAAGACTCGACAAGAACTTCTTGCGATTGGCAATAGTCTCCAACAAACTTTTCTTTCTTTGCTCTAGCTTCTCATGCAGTTTACACAATTCCTTTCGCTGTATTAAAATTTGAAGGAAAAAAAAAAACATTACATTCAAATAAAAACCAAACGATAAAAAGTAAAGAACATGGAGTTATTAATGAAACAAAACAAAAAATGGGTACCTGATGGAGTTCAAAATTGAGTCTTTTAAGCATCAAATTATGAGAAGAATCATTAGACAAAACAGGAGCATTAATATGAGGAGGAGCATCACGTAAAAACTCATCTTCAGGAACAAGTTCAATATCAGGATATTTAGACTTAAAATCTTTACAAGCCTTTATAGCTTTGACATAATGACTCTTTTCATACATCAAATTATGAAGCTGCAATGTCGTAAAATCAACAGGAGCTTTTGCCTTTTCTGTTTCTGCTTTCACTCTGTCCTCTTCAAGTAAAATCGACCGATTTACCTAACCACACACAATAAAAACCCTAGAAATCAGTAAAAGAAATTATTTAACTAATTATAGTTACATAATTAACTAAATTAAGATCAAATACTGACCTGGCGGAGGGTGACGAAGTGGAGAAACATTTGAGTGAGGAGCTCACGGAGGTTGGACTTAGGTTGGTTAAGTTTCTTAATGTTAAGGATTTGAGAGGCGATTTCTTCGATTGAAGATTTGGTTTCTCGAAGAATATCGTAAGGTGACTTTCCATTCTTTAACTCGAACGGTTCCTCTTCCATTGCAAATCCTTCTTCTATCTCTCCGTCTTCCATTTTTGCCTTTGCTCCGCCCCTTCTCTCTCTGTCTTTCTTCTTTCCCGGCTAGCGGCTTATGTGTTTTGAGGTTAGAAAGTAGCGGCTGATGTGTTTTTGTTTGGATGAAATGACGTCGTCTGGTGTAAATGTAACACTAATAAAACTGAAAAGTTCAGGAAACAATACAGATTCGCCCTTAAATGTTTTGAAAAATATCAATTAAAATTCTAAAACTTCACTTAGGTGCAAATAAAACCCTTAAACTAAGAAAATAAATGTACAAATAAACCCTTAAACTAAAAAAATAAATGTACAAATAAACACTTAAACTAAGAAAATAAATGTACAAATAAACTCTAAATTTTAACCATGTTTAATTTAATTTAAGAAGTTATACAATAATAAAGATACAAATAAACCCTTAATTTTTTTAAAATCTCAATTAATTCCTTAAACTTTTATTAAATTGAAAAAAATACAAATAAAATACACATACCACTGGCTCAATGAGATTTATATTAATTATTTAAATATTAAACTAACTTTATCTTTTCTTTTAAATTTGTTTCATTTTTATCATATTGAATATTTTCCTTTTAATATTTACAAAAATTAATATCTACTCACAATATTAGTTGACATATAGTCTAATTTGATATTATTATCATAAATATTTTATTTATCATTTTTAATCCTTGAAAAATTAATCAAATTCAATAGATAAAAATATGAATTAATAAAAAGAAAATAATATTTTCCTAATTTATAAAAAATTGATGTGTTTCTTACCATATTAGTCAATAAATAAGCTAATTTAATATTGTTTGTCACATGGAGTACCTTTACTTTTGTACAACTTCTTAACTTAATGCCTTAGAATCTGGGGTTTGTTTGCACAAATTTTCTCAATTTAAGAATTTATTTGTAGCTAAGTGAAGTTTAAGGGTTTAGCTGAGATTTTTTAAAAAGTTTAAAGGTTAGTCTGTACCTTTTCCCAGTCCTCTAAACAGCTTAATCCTGCGTCGTTTCGACGCATTTTATTGAAGGAAGTCTTTGTCGATTCATCGGTGACTGAAGTCGAGATGAGAGATGGTGGAGTTGCATTTGTTTTATTGACGTAAAGTTGACCGTCGAAGAAGATAATAAACAATGGAAGTAGAAGGTCCTGCCATTAGAGCTCTTGGTTCACTTTTCAAGCTCACAGAAGCCTACATATGGTGCCTCTTTCTCTCTCCTTTTCACTTACAGTAGAAAAAAGTTAGGGTTTTAGTGCACCTTTTTTTTAATATTATTTTTCATTCTTTATTGTTTTATGTGTTTACCTCCCCTGTAATTTCTACAGGGAAGAAGATGACGGCTCAACAGTGACAAGAGAAGTTTGTTTGTTTCCTGAATCCAGCAGTGTAAGTTCTGAGGCTTCATATTTATCTACTTATTAGGGTTCTGTAATTGTGGTTTACTAAATCATTGCTATTTATTAGTGACTTTTTTTTTTGTTTTAAATGCAGATATATTCTCAGGATTATGATTGTACCGACTCTAGTCTCACTGCTTTAACCTCAGATTTCAATGAAGCTCCAGAAGATGTAGAACTCACGAAACATATGGATGCCTTAGGGCTTCCAATTTCCTTTCAGTCCAATAAGGAGGTATATATCCAAACACATTTTATTTGCATGATTGTTGCTTGATTATTTGGTAATCATTAATCTTTGTGTGCTGATGATTTTGTCTGTGGTAGATGAGAAGTAATAAAAAGAATAAAAGTAAAAGAAAAGGAAATCGTTTGAAGAAGCTTGCTCATGAAGTTGAGGATGAAGATGCTCTAGAATTTACCAAACTGAGTGAGGTGGAGATTTTATCCCCTACTCCTACTCCTTTGCATGATAACATAACCAATTCTTTATCTTCCATGTCAATGCTGGGCCCCAGTGAATTATGTTATTGTGATGTTGCAGTTGATATCTGTTCTCAATCCCGATGTCTTGCTGATGAAGATTCTGCCTCTTCAACTAAGATTTTGTGTAATGCTGTCTTTGATCATGATCTGTCTAATAATGGACAGGAATGCCAGTCTGTAACCCTTCACGATGTTGCTTTAAGTGATGAAAATAAAGGACTTAGGTCAAGCAACTCAGATGCTCCTCCTTCACCACCATGTCAATTGATGGTAAAAAGTGTTGATGATGATGATGATGATGATAAAGAACTTGGTGGAAGCTTGGAGTCTGAATGTTTGGAAGATTTCTCTGCTGCCCACCATCATGAAAAAGTTAGTTCTTGCAGTGAGGAGTGTGCTGACCAAGCAGGGGTTTCTGAAATTGTTGATTTATCTCAGAAAATTGAATGCAACAGAATAGAAAGTCATGGCTGCAATGATAATTTTGGATATTGGAGGGTGTATTGGGACACTTATTACTTGAGAAATTACTTCTATAACATCCAAACTTTTACTTCTACATGGGATCCACCTGCTGGTATGGAACATCTAGCATTTGATTGTATCACTGATGGATCAAATGAAATAATTGCAGAAGTGGCTGAAAATGACGATGGCCCTTCAGCATCATGTGATTTGTTAAATTATTTTGAGTCATCCGAGGAATGTCCAGATGATAATAGATTGGTAGATCAACCATCTGATAAGGCTTCAAAGGGGATGGGAATCATTGCCAAGAGCACTTTGCCTGGGGTGCCTTTACCTGAAACCAACAGATTTGAATTTCAAGATGAACTTCAGGGAATCAAAACAAGCTGCTATGATGAAGTCACATCCCACTTATCATTGGACGACGCCCAGGAGAACTTTAACAGGTAACATGCCATTATCTGAGCTCTAACTTTTAGTTCCATTTTATGTAAAACTTTTATGCAACATTTTGAATAGGTGAAGAAGGAAAACCCAACAGCTAGGTTTGACGAGTTCCAAGGACATTGAATGTATGACATTATTTGAGTGTCTCTGCCACCAGCTTTTTGCCCATTCCTAACATCGATTTTTTTTGCAACATGACCAGTATGATAAATCAGCAAGTTAGTGAGGATGATAACATGCGAATTGAATTTGGTGATCCTGCAACAAATGCATTAGATATCCAGCTTGAACCTGGCATGACAAAACAGAAAAAGAAAGCAAGAAAAACAGTAGCGCATGGGAAATCATCAAATGCAGGTGAAGGTTATTCCTTTGCGCCTGGTTGTTTATCCAAATGCATGCATTTTTGTATACTTTGCTTTTCCTCTTTTGTTGCTTGACATTTCATGATTAACAATAAGCCTTAATCAATAATCACCATTGTATTTAGGATTTTTTTCCTGCTGTTGAACACCTACAAGTAAATCAGAACAGTAAATCTTTGATCTATTACTTGTATGTTATACTTGCTTGTGCTTGCTCTTTCAGGATTCTTGGATAGTGACCAATTTTATAGGCTTCTTAATTGCTCACTCAGTTCTGCTGCTGAAAGATTATTTGTAATTTGAAAGTTGAGTTTTAGCCGACCATATTCCAGCACTGAATGTATAATGGAAAATTGCAATGCCTTATTTTGTTGCCAACTTAATAGTAAAATTACTGTTTGATTGAGTCAGTGGACTCTTGATTTATTTTAATTTCTGTTAGACAGTAATTCAGATTAGCAATCAGTAAAGGATTCTAATTGATAAAACAAAAATACCTTTGAAGTAATGCTTGTGCCTGTGGATTCCATTTAGGGCCAACCATTTGGGGTAGCTGTTGATATTAATTGAGTGCTGCTTGCTAAATTCATCCTTTTCTGGTATTGGCAAGTATTGAAAAATTTAGTTCATTTCTAATGAATTAATGGCCTTTTCCAGATCTCAGATGTCAAGAAATATTTGAGAACTGTTCTGCCAATATTGGCAAATATTGGCATCAAAGGTATCTGTTGTTCTCCAGATTTGATAGTGGTGTAAGAATGGATGAGGAAGGATGGTTTTCTGTAACTCCAGAGCCTATTGCTAAGCATCAAGCTCTGCGCTGTGCTAGTGATGTCATAATCGACTGTTTCACTGGAGTTGGTGGAAATGCCATCCAATTTGCACAAAGGTAAGTGATTTCTTGACTCTCTGGTAGCATGACTTTTCATGTGCAAAATGTAATCTTTCCATTCTTATGTACATGTGCTTGATTTTTATCATTGAATATTCAGGTGCAAACATGTCACTGCAATTGATGTTGATCCAAAGAAGATTAATTATGCATGCCATAATGCTTCCATTTATGGAGTTGATGACCGAATAGATTTCATAGTGGGTGACTTTTTTGTTTTGGCACCAAGGCTAAAGGTATTATTAAAGGTTACTTGTGGCGCTGTGTATTGCCAAGCTTGTGTAGTAACTTGAAAGGGAGACCCAAAAAATATTTTGACTTTTGTTTTTCTTTCTTATTTTTTCTTACAATGCTAATAATTATGGATATATTTGTCATTTTAATATTCATTATGCACCCTGTTCCTCTTCTTCTGTCTCTTGTGAGGTTATTTTATTGTTTTTATGACTCAAGGATGATTCTGTTGCTGTGAAGGACATCATGCATTGTTCTCTTGACTATTGAGTTTGTTGAGTGTACATTTTTAAGTACTTAGAATTGGGATACTGTGGAATATCACAAACAATTTAGGTTTCAAAATAAAAACTGCTTATTTGAGCTTTATTTGCAATCAAATGTTGTTTACATTTCTATTATGCAGTCTTTACTTCCTCTGTTCAGGCAGACACAGTCTTTCTGTCACCTCCATGGGGAGGACCCAGTTATGCCACAGTGAAGACTTACAACATTATGACAATGCTTAGGCCTCAAGATGGGTATACCTTTTCTCTCTTTTTTTCCTTTCATTTTTTGGGATCAAAAGGGGGAGTAAAAGCTTCATTCGTTATTTCTTGTCTTATTTTTTATACTGATTGCAACTCAATGCTCTTCTGGTAAGTAACTGTGCAGATGTTCTCTCTTTAACGCTGCAAGGAAAATTGCTCACAGAATTGTCATGTTTCTACCTAAAAACGTTGATCTCAATCAATTGGCAGAGTTGACTCTATCAGCCGGTCATCAATGGTCACTAGAGGTAAGTTTTAAAAATTGATTTGTTGTTCTTTTTTTCCCTCTCAATAGAGTTTGTTTACAGTTCTTTCTTCTTATAGCTAAACAACAATGGCATGTTTCTTTTCTATTCTCCCAGTAGCTAAGGTCAAATTTGGGTAGCCATGGACTTGGGATCCTTTTCATTGTTGCTCTTTTTAGAATTTTTAGGTATAACATTTAACAATCGCGGAAGATGATCTTTAAGAATTCTTTTTAGGATTTAAATGGAAAGGGCATCCCTGTTCTTGAGAACGTGCACTTTGTGAGGGTTGGAGTTGTCTATGATACTCTGTTCTTTTCTTTTATTTTACAGAAATACTGTCTCCTCTATTTGTTAAAAGGGCCATCTAAATGCCACTGGGCTTTTGTGCCAGTGGTAGTGCCGCTTAATGCACCATGTCAGTCGTCAGGTCTCGGTTTCGATACTGAGACCTGGTTATCCCTCTTCCCAAATAAGCCCCATTTGGGGCTCGTCAGCTGGACCTTGTCAAAAATAAGTGTGGAGGTTCCCTCCCGTGGTTAGAAAAATACTAACAGTTCTGGCTCCATAGGAGCAGTCTAACAATGGGACAATAGTCTAGAAAAAAAGGCCATCTAAATTGTAAACAAATTAGTTTATCTATGTTCCATCTTTGGCTATCATGAATGATTCCCTGAATCCTATTTTCACATAATTGCAGTTTATCATCATGAGATTGATGATCAGATATTGTCAAATTTTCAATTAAGCTTTTTTGTCCCCTTCTCCCTTGTCAGCAATTTTGGCATAGATTTATCAGATCCCTTGGTTGCTTTAATATCATGGTATTCAGCTTGCACAGTCGGATTAAAAATAAAAAAAAAGAAAAAGAAAACTTATGCTCTTTTTGGAGAACGGTTTTACCTGTTTTTTTCCCCCTTGCTTAGATGACGAAATCATTTTAACTACTACTCCAACACACACAGTATAGCATGGGGCTTTTTTTTTTTTTTTTTGGTTTACTATTTCAAGAAGTTTTTTTTTTTTTTTTTAGTGGACTTTCTTGAAGTTGATAATAATGTATATCAGCGCTGTCAAATTATATTTTATACACTGGTTTTCTGTGGTCCCAGGTTGAAAAGAACTATTTGAATGGCAAGTTGAAGGCAATAACTGCGTATTTCAGGGACACTACAGTTGAGGATACTAACTCGCCTTAATTAACATGCGCCATGAGTAAGAGGCACTGAGGTTGTAGAGATGAATAATGTTTTTTCTTGTATGTCAGGTGCAAAAATATGAACTGTACTCGTAATTGTTTTTTCGTAGAAATTGTGACTCGTTCATTGATAATCTCTGGTTTGCATCTAGGGACTGGAGAAATAGAGTGAATCAGTCCTGTATAAAAAGTTCTGTTGCAATGTACGAAGCAATTCACTTTGGTATTAGGATTGCCAAGTTACAGAAGGTTGGATCGATATCTTGATTCCATTTTTGATCCAGGTGCTTTACCTTCACATGGCAAGAATGGTGGTGGAGGTATTACTATACAGAGTATAATACATTGGAGGTTGTTGTCCTTGTATCTAATTATCAAATTTCCCCCATTTAGATGTCATAATTGGCTACTGTCATTGTGGGAGGGAGGATGAGGATGGTTGCAACTGCCAACCTTAATGTTTGCCTTTTAAAGTTTGTTGATGAAGTGGTTGAATGTGAGTTACATTGTGGCTACTGTAAATGAACGAGTGGATTGTGTATAAACCTGTTATTTATTTATAGTCCATCAATGTTTCAGTACAAATAGGCGGAATGGGCTGTTAAGTTGCGATTCGGTTTTGGTCGGTCAACCAATGCTTAGGTTGGTGTCTGTAAATGCGTCGGCTATGACACATTGGCGCGGTACAATTGCTGAAAAATTTACGGCCCGAAGGAGAAGTTCAGCATGCAAGCTTCTTCGTGCACTATCTATATTTTTGAATTCCAAAAGGCCACTCAATGTTTAGTTTATGGTTGTCATGCGTCAAAGCTACAAAACTGAAATCTCAACATGCATTGAGATCAGTTTTAATAAATAACCTAATTGAGTCAATGGCTTGAAATGAAAGGATGGGCCAAACTGGATAGGGTGAATTGACAAAAATACCCTCCATGTTATTGAGATTAACTTTGGTTGAATGCTTGTCCACTTTACTAATATGGTGAAAGATAAATTGAAACTGAAACGCACAGAACAGAAGGATGTGTCAAATATGAAGGGCCTGATATTATGAATAGCATGAATTCGACCAAGTCACGAGTGTGTTAGGTGAAGTAGGACAACAAAAGCTCCCAGTTTTACCACCACCAAGTGGAGACAAGTAAATTTACTCTTGTCGAAGCATTCATTTGTCCTAATCAAAACCCAGGTGCTAAAAAGTCCATAACACATTTTTATTCTGTAACGTAGGTGTCATTTTGTGTGTTTGGAGCTTGTAATTCAGCAAGTATCCATTTTCTTCTACTGCTGCTCCAACTTGGAACTTTCCTCTGCTAATGGCAGATATGTAGTGTCCCATTTGTTTATTATAGGCCATCAGTACAAGTGTTACCACTTACCATAGATTTAGCATCGGTAAAGATCCAGGCTGTCAAGCTACTGTCATTTTAGGTGACAGACACCAACACCAGCATTTATTTGCACAAAAATGACACTGTAACTCTTCTTTCAAGTTTTTTTAGATTTATTTTTGATCAGACAGACTCAATTAATGCTTGGCAGTGGCACTAACTTAAGCATCAAGCTTGTTGGTGCACCTATCTCTGGTATTGAGCCTAATTTATGTGATCAATTGTTTTTTTATTTTATTTTCTTTCTTTTTTTTTTTATTTTCAATCATTAACTTTTACTTTTACAATAAATAGATTGTGTTAAAATAAAGTAGCAATTCAAAATATTCACACAACATCACTTTATCATGACAGAATTTCATGTATTTGGAAAGGTATGGGTTTAAAACCTCCCACCCCTATTTAGGGGGATTAGACCCGGTCACGGCCGGAACCAGACCGGAACCGAACCATTAGAAGCCGGACCGAAACCGTTTTAACGGTTCCGGTTCTAGAACCGGGACCGGAACCGTCTAAAAACGGTTCGGTCTCGGTTCCTATTTTAATAGAACCGGAACTGGAACCAAAATCGAAACCGTCGGTTTTGAATCATATTTGTGTGTATATATATATATTAAATTTCAATCTAAATAATAGTATTAATTAATTTAATTACCTAAAAAATTTTCATATCCATATGATATATGTAAACTATATAACATAATATAATATTATTGATGTACAAACTTTTTATTTGCTATTATTTATTTTTTTATATCAAGGAATATTTCAAATTTATTTCAAAATATAAGTTAATTTTAATTATTAAGTTCTTAAAAAACTTTTATGAATTAATACGTTATTTACATATCTAATTTTTATTTATATTAGAATCGAAACAAAATCAAAACATTAAATAATAAAAAATTGAAACCGTGAAAAATCATAACCGAACCCTTCTTAAAAGGTTTGGTCCCGGTTCCACCACTCTTTGAAACCGGAACTGGCAGTTCTTGAATCGGAACCATCGGTTCCTGAACCATGGCCAAGTCTACTCATGGGTGATTACACTAATTCTCTTAAGCCACACCAAATCGTTATTAAGACATATCCCTTCTTATGCACCGGTGTTTACAGTTTTTTTTTTTTTTCGTTTCTTTTTAGCAATCGGACATTCTGCTCAATGAAAAAAATGAAATTAGTAGAGCATAAAAAACAGATTAGAAGTTTCTAAGACCAGAAGAAACAGAAGTTGATAAGATATTGCAATGATTAAAGGCAAAAGGTACAAATAAGCCCCTGTATTATTTGTCAGAGAGCGAATAGGTCCTTTAATTATTTTTTTATCACTTAAGCCCTTAAATTTTACAAGTCAGTTCATTTAAGCCCTCAAACTTTAAAAGTTGGTTCATTTAAAACCTTAAACTTTATAAATTGATTCATTTACTTCAAATTAAATATATGACTGTCTAAATACAAGTTAAAAAAATATATGAATATAAAGGAAAAAATATATAAATTTTAACATTAAAACTTAAACGAATATATGAAGATGGTTTTTTAAATTTTGACTGAAAATTGAGCTACTATATAGAAATTTTCAGTGAAGTGAGAAATAAAAGTTTTATGAAAAAGTTAATTTTTGATATTTATATTTGTAATTTTTATATTTTTTTAACTTATAATTAGTTAATCATACATTTGAAATCACTTTTAATACTCATCGCTTGAGCAACTTAACAGATTTTTATTGAAGGTGTTTACATTTAGGGCTGAAATGAATAATTTTTGAAAGTTTAAGGGTTTAAATGACAAAAACAATAATTAGAGGGCTTATTTGATCTCTGACATATACTTAAGGGGTTTATTTGGACCTTTTGCCATTAATCTTAGAGTTATAAATTTATTAAAAGAACATAAAGGTTAAAAACATGTGCCAAGGGTTAAATGGAGGGGGAGGCAAATGCATTAAATGAACAGTAAAGAAATTGGAAAGAAAGCAAATTGCAGTGCAGGATAGAAAGGAAGGGGGCCCTTTTGTTTTAATGGAATTTAATAAGAAATAGTACTATATGTAATGTAAATATAAAAAAGAAAGTAAAAGAAAAGTCTTTATCAACCTTGCTGCACTGACTGCACTCCATTTCTTTGAGCAGCTCTCCTTTATCCCACTATCCATTCTCCACACCTACCTTCTCTTTATTGCTTTTCCAGCCTCCCCCTTTATTTGTGCAGAGTGTCTGCCCAATTGCCTTTGCCTCCACCATTCTTCTTTCTTTGGCTCTTATCCACCCCACCCACATTGCTATTTCCTCTCTTCCTTTTTTTTATAAATTTTTTTCCTTAATCACATGCCCATCCAAAAATTGTTCAGCTTCTGTTTTAAGGTGGTCCAATCCATCTTGGTCTACGGTGGTTTGTTTGTCCCTTTATATCACTGTAGTGTATTCAATTCAATTCAGACATAGAAACTCACATTTCCTTAAATGCAAGCAGTTGGATTGGAAAAATACTGCTACTACTACAGATGCAGTTCTCTCTCTCTCTTTTTTTTTTTTAAAAAAAAATTGAAATGTACATGTAATCCATAAAAATCACTAATTGAGCTGCAAATCATTTTCCAAAGAACTAAACCATTTTATCTAACATGTTGCATTATGCCAAGGCATTTAGTGGTTCACTAAACTACTAGCTAGTACAATAGCAATTGGTCAAAGGTTACATACATAAATAAGATGCTGCTACTACTACTAAATTGGAAAGAGACATCTACTATATTATGAAGTGTAAGTAGATTTTGGTTGGATAATTATTACTGCATTTTCTCAAACCATATAAAATTAATTATGTATCAAGAAAAGCTAAAGTAGCATGTAATCCATGGGATGGAATGGAACACCAAAACCAAATAATGCATTTGCTTTCTTAGGCCACTTGTCTTATCCACGTCAAAAGAGACATACAAAGTGACCAAGACTACGTGTATGCCACGTTGGAAATCCACGTCTTCATACTTTGTTCCACGTGTCCAGTATAACATTAATTAGCCCCCACCCACCCACCAACCAAACTGGTCCTTTTTCCTCTTTCCCGTTAATAAAAACACCATCTTTTTTATTTCATCTCCTTCTCTCTCTCAGTAGCCACAGCTCACTCTCTCTTTCCGGTCACTCTAACCGGAACCCTAATCCCTTCCACCGGACTTTGACCTTCCATTGGTGTCTCTGCAGTTTGGACTCAAATGCCACGGTGATTGCAGCTTTATAGTTCTCAGATCGAAGATTGTTTGTAGTTCTCTTCCTCTCTTCTCTTCAAGTCATTGCTTGAATCCCAAAACTCAAGTCTTTGTTTGTGTAAAGATTTCTGGGTTTCTCGCACTTTTAACTAACGCACAAAACCCATAAGTTCCATTTCTTGTTTTCTCCTCTTTTAAGCTTCATTTTGCTAATTAAGTGCAGCAAAGCTGCTTTCTTTCTTTCTTTCTTTTGGCATTCCCTTCTTTGTCGCTTCTCTGTCTCTCTGGTCCAAATCAAAAAAATTAGAAAAATAAAGCCTTTCTTGACATTTTCCATTTTTGCTTTGAAATTCTTGGTAGAGCAGTGACTTTTAGCTACCCATCAAGTTCTCATTTTTATCTTCTCTTATTCTTCCCCATTACTGTGTTTTTGTAAGCTAACCTCCAATGGGTTTTTGTTGATTCTTTGCTTGCCTTGTCAGTGAAGCTTGCAATGGTGAAAACAAAAGAGCTCATAAGGTTATTAGCATTAGTGGTTTTGCTTTCCCAGTGTTTGGGATCTCTAACCCCATCACTAAACGATGATGTGTTGGGTCTAATTGTGTTTAAAGCTGACCTTCAAGATCCAAAGGGAAAGCTTTCATCTTGGAACCAAGATGATGATACTCCTTGCAACTGGTGTGGCGTAAAATGCAATCCAAGATCCAACAGAGTCACTGAGCTCACTCTTGATGGCTTCTCTCTTTCCGGTCGGATCGGTCGTGGCCTCTTGCAGCTCCAGTTTCTTCACAAGCTTTCATTAGCAAGAAACAACCTTAGTGGCAGCATTAGCCCTAATCTTGCTCGCCTTGCAAACCTTAGAACCATTGATTTGAGTGAGAATAGTCTTTCTGGGCCAATCCCAGATGACTTTTTTAAGCAATGTGGGTCGTTAAGAGTCATTTCTTTGGCCAAGAATAAGTTCTCAGGCAACATTCCAGGTTCTTTGAGCTCATGTGCTACACTTGCTTCTATAAATTTGAGTTCTAACCAGTTTTCAGGTTCTTTGCCTGCTGGGATTTGGGGTTTGAGTGGGCTAAGGTCTCTTGACTTGTCTGATAATTTATTAGAAGGTGAGATTCCGAAAGGGATTGAAGTTTTGAACAATTTGAGAGGTATTAATCTGAGTAAAAATAAATTTTCTGGGATTATTCCTGATGGCATTGGAAGCTGTATGTTATTGAGGTCCATTGATTTAAGTTATAATTCATTTTCTGGGGAGCTTCCAGGAACAATGCAGAAGCTTAGCCTGTGCAGTTTTCTGAGCTTGAACAACAACTTGCTAACTGGCACGGTTCCAAACTGGATTGGAGAGATGAAACGCCTTGAAACTTTGGATCTTTCTGGGAATAAATTCTCTGGTGAGGTTCCTAATTCAATTGGGAACCTTCTGTCTCTCAAGGTGTTGAACTTTTCAGCTAATGATCTAAGTGGGAGCTTGGCTGAATCTATGGTTAACTGTGGAAGTCTTTTGGCTTTAGATTTCAGTAGGAATTCAATGAAAGGTGACCTTCCTTCATGGATTTTTGGTTCGGGTTTGGAGAAGGTTCAGCATTTGGAGAGTAAGCTTGATGGGAGTTTCAACTCAGTTCCAAAGCTCCAACTTCTGGATTTATCAGAGAATGGGTTTTCTGGTATAATTTCATCTTCCATGGGGATTTTAAGCAGCTTGCAGTTTTTGAAACTTTCAGGGAACTCTCTTGAGGGTCCTATTCCTGGGACTATTGGTGAGCTGAAGGAATTGGGTATTCTTGATTTGAGCGAAAATAGCTTAAATGGGAGTATTCCACTGGAAATTGGTGGAGTTTTTTCTTTGAAGGAACTGAGGCTGGAAAAGAACTCACTATCCGGGCCAATTCCTACCTCAGTTGGGAATTGTTCTTCGCTGACTACTTTGTAAGCTCTCTTTGCTTCATCTCTCATTTTCCCCTTCTCAAGTTTACTCTCTAGTTCATTAGAACATTTTAATTTTTGGGCCAAACTTAGTTAAGATCATGAAGACATTAAATTGCTACCTGCAAAATGACAGGAGCCATGTCCTATAATTCTTGATAAACCATAAAAATCACAGTTGTCATAAGATAATTCTTTTGTGATTAAAGTTGTTGCCTTCTTTGAATATTTTGCCAGTTGTAGTTTATCTTACTGATCTTTTATTGTCAAATCAGTTATTAGGACTCAAGTTTTAGAGTTGCTCACTAGCCCAGTGAACCAGAAGTTTAAAAAATGGCGGTTTATTACTTGAAATCTCAATTTGATGATTCGAAAACTTGTGTTCTGGTTGAAGATCAATACTTTCATCATTCTAACGAATTTTTTTTGGTTTTCCTTTCCCTTTGATCACATAGGTTCCTATCTCAAAACAACTTGACTGGACCAATACCTGCAGCACTAGCAAAACTTACAAGCCTTAAAGATGTGGACTTATCTTTTAACAGCCTAACTGGTGGCCTACCTAAGCAGCTGGCTAATCTGCCCAACCTGTCATCCTTCAACATTTCCCACAACCAGCTGCAAGGTGAACTACCTGCTGGTGGTTTCTTCAACACCATATCACCATTTAGTGTCTCTGGCAATCCATCCCTCTGTGGTGCTGCTGTCAACAAGTCTTGTCCTGCAGTCCTTCCCAAACCTATTGTTCTCAATCCAAACTCGTCCTCTGAATCTACCCCAGGCGAGATTCCACAAAATATTGGTCACAAAAGAATCATCTTGAGCATATCTGCTCTCATTGCTATTGGTGCTGCTGCTGTCATTGTTGTTGGTGTTATTGCGATCACTGTCCTTAATCTCCGTGTTCGCTCATCAACCTCTCGATCTGCAGCTGCCCTTACATTATCTGCAGGTGATGACTTTAGCCATTCCCCCACAACAGATGCCAATTCTGGCAAGCTTGTCATGTTTTCTGGTGACCCTGACTTCAGCACTGGAGCTCATGCTCTGCTCAATAAGGATTGTGAACTTGGGCGAGGTGGGTTTGGAGCAGTATATCAAACAGTTCTTCGAGATGGGCATCCAGTCGCCATCAAGAAGCTCACAGTCTCAAGTCTTGTGAAGTCTCAAGAAGATTTTGAAAGGGAGGTTAAGAAATTGGGAAAAGTTAGGCATCAAAATCTTGTGACACTTGAAGGCTACTACTGGACTCCATCCTTGCAGCTTCTAATTTATGAGTTTGTATCTGGTGGGAGTTTGTATAAGCATCTTCATGAAGGATCAGGTGGTCATTTTCTTTCATGGAATGAGAGGTTCAACATAATTCTTGGGACAGCAAAAAGCCTGGCTCATTTGCACCAATCAAACATTATCCACTACAACATAAAATCAAGCAATGTGCTCATTGACAGTACAGGTGAACCGAAAGTTGGAGATTTTGGCCTTGCAAGGTTGTTGCCAATGCTAGACAGATATGTTTTAAGCAGCAAGATTCAGAGCGCACTTGGTTACATGGCACCTGAATTTGCTTGTAGAACAGTTAGGATAACTGAGAAATGTGACGTGTATGGTTTTGGGGTTTTAGTTCTGGAGATTGTTACTGGCAAGAGGCCTGTGGAATACATGGAAGATGATGTGGTGGTACTATGTGACATGGTCAGAGGAGCATTAGAGGAAGGAAGGGTGGAAGAATGTATTGATGATAGGCTCCAGGGGAATTTCCCAACTGATGAAGTAGTTCCAGTGATGAAATTGGGCTTGATTTGTACTTCACAAGTGCCTTCGAACCGGCCAGACATGGGAGAGGTAGTAAATATATTGGAGCTCATCAGATGCCCTTCAGAAGGACAAGATGAGTTGGTATGAATATGAATATATCTAAGGAAATTCAGACTATGCAATTTACAGTGGGTAATCCGGCGAAGAGGAATCCGGTTTGTTAAATTGATCAACGAGGAGAATTGTCAATGTTGGAAGTTCTTTTTTCTTTCTTTTTCAATTTTTTCATCATTGGTTGTCTTGTTTGTTTTTTTGTGTGTGCTTGTAATTTCTTCTCAATGTTACAGTTAGGTTACCGGATTCGTTTTCACCGGCTTCCACTTTGGGAACCTTTTGGATATTATTACCAGCTACTACTAATCTTCAGCTTACATATATGCCTCTGTGTTTTGTTTCTAGAGTTGTTAGCTGATCGCAGCATTTATTTCTGACTCTGATCTCACCAGGCAAGTAGCTTGGAACTTAGAGATGGCCTACTACTACATTGTTAACCATTTTGTTCTCCTTAATTGAGCATCCTTTTTTTGTTTCTAGTTGTCACGAGGGTGAGGCTTGCTTTAACAACTGGAAAATATGTTGTACTCAATTCTTGCTTGTATTGACTCTGTTATCATTTTTGGACACAAGTCCTAAATCTTGGCTCCGCATGCTTTGAAGGACTCTTCATCATATTTAATGTACTGTGCTTTAAAGAGAAGGGCACTTTAAACTCGATCGGAAATTATCTTAAAGAATGCCTCTTTCATGATGAAGATCATGTGTTGCCAATGATAGCAGTACAGAAGAGAAGAGGTTATACAGTAATAATATATTTAGCACAAGTCAAAAGTGCCTTAAGAGGCTAAAGGACTCCTAGGATCATCCGCTTTGAAGCAATAGTCTATCTTAGTGCTCATTTGAATAATGAAACGTGCCATAGAGACCACAATAGAAAAGTGAAAGGTAGGGTTAAAGTAAGAAAAGACACCATGCCATTTCCATATGCACAAAGATTATGAATTTATAGAATATTACACATTATGATGCTGTCGGAATAGAAGCATTCTTTTTTTATAATAAAAATTGGCACCCTTTGTGTCGTTATTAACTGATAATCAACTTTCTTTAAATGTATTTCTTGTTTGTTTCTTTTCAGACTATCTAAAATGTCCCTGTTACCAATGTTTTTTTGCACAAGGTAAGTACATTTTTACACAACTAATCTCACATGGGCTTCCTCATTATTAATAAGATAACCAATTAACCATTCCTTGCTCTGTATATTAAAAACAAAACAAAACAAAATGCTCTATTCTCAATGGAAGAAATAAGAGTCAAAGAATAAAAATTATCAAACACCATGTGCAAGGACTACAAGCAATGAGTTGTCCCTTCTTGTTGCAGTCAGCCTTTGAGATTTTATAAGTGGTTTATGGGCCCAAGGGAACTTTTTATGGTTTAACATGTCATCATCAACTAGCACATGGGGTCCTTAATAGTCTTGTTTTATTGTCCAACTGAGGAGAATTTTTAAAAGTCCTCTTGCTCTTTGCTTACAGAATTGACAGATTCAATTACCTACTTCTATTTTGTACCACTTGAAAACTGACTGAAGCATATGTTAAATCCTTTTCCATGTCCCATATTTATATATGTGTTGATCTCTATGATCCAGGATCTCTGTTAGGTAAATCAGTATGAAGCCAAGAAGCATAGCAGCACACTGTTAGATTATTATTATTATTATATATAAGACCATTGTCCCTGATTCTTGAAATTGTATTATGGACCAATAATAATGCATATTGGATACCAAATTAAGAATTCAATTCCAAATTTAATATACATACTTTTGGTGTATTAAATGAACAAGGAGGGTAGCACCAAACCAAACAAATAATAAAAAAAAGGGCATTAAAAGCTGTATATTTACTGTTGTATGTCCGAAATATAAAAGAATGTGTGAAGACCAGCAAGCATTATTGATGAGGAAAATTTTGAATACAAAATAATTCCATTTTCTGAAATTTCCTCGCTTTATTGACAGGCTAAATGATGCCTCTCAGCTTTTGTTAAGCACATAGCAGTTGAATCAAGATTATATATGATCTTGGCTTCACGAATGGGGAGCAATACACTGTTACCAATATATATATATATGCCCACTTTATTTAATTTAATAATGTATATTTGCAGCTTTTTTAAGAATTTTTGTTTTACCATCTGTTTTCTTCCAAGTGTTGATTATTGTTTTTGTGATAAAAATTGTCCTAATTAAGATGCTAGTGAAATTAATTCTTGAAAGCAACTTCAAGCCTTAACAAATTCTGATAGCATTTCAATTCATTAACAACTTAATCTAAGAATAAGGAAGGGAAAAGGAAAAAAAAAAAAAAGAAGAAAGCATTGGACTTAAGGCTAACTCTACACCTCCTGGTGACTCCACCAATGCCAAGTCCTTCTTCCCAAAATTGCTGAAAATATCTGGTTTAGCACTCTGATGCCGTCCAGGATGTAGCAAGTAGTAAGGAAAATTAAGACTTGCAGATAAACCCAAAATGGTGGTTCCTCTAGTAAGCCAATAAGACCTTTCTGTGAAGAACTTGACAATGGAAAATAACCACGTAAATTCTGAAAAGGGTCTGAAACACTCTTATTTTACATCTTCATCCATCCGCAATGCAGTAACTTGTGTTATCTAGCTATGTTCCTTTCTTTTTGTGTTCGTTCCTTCTCAAGGGATTCTTCTACCTATTCTAGTCTTGCTCTAATCATCCCAATCATTTCCCCATCCGTTTGTATCAGAAGTTTTAGAGTTGTGGCAGTGGCCATTGGCCGAAACATTTTCTGTTTGATGTCCATCTGCTGATTTCACTTCGTCTTGTTCACCCCAGTCATCATCCCAACCTTGATTCCACCCTCCTCCCACTTCCTCATCATTTTCCGAGTGTGAGGCTGGCTGCTCCATTTCAAGCTCCTGATATCGGATTCCACCTGCAGCATGCTGTAGCTTGAAGCAGGCGAACGCCCCTCCAGCAATCAGAATTGTGAAAAACAACAAGTAGGCACCATAGATAGGAGATACATAATGTTTATACAATTGGCTATAACTTCCTGCAGTTTCAATTGGGATGATACATTTCCCATATCCAGCATTTAGTATTATAGATGGACTTCCTTCAACATTTGCCAGAATATTGATCTGAAACAAATAATTAAGAACATAAATGGAAATGATCAATTAGGCCAATTCAAATTCAGTTGTCCTAAACTAAAATTTAGCTAGAAAGATGATAGTATGAGGTTTGTAACTAAACCTTTTTGGCTTGATGTTCGGATACTTGTATCTCTTTGAAAGTAAAGTTAATGTTTGAGATTGTAATATTCACTTCCAGAGCGTCTGCTCCATTATTCTGGACAAGAAGAAACAAATCCTTGGAAGCTACAAAGGAAAAAAATAATGCTTCAGTGTTACTATTAAAGAATATGCAAATGATAAAATCATATCCTGTCTGCATTACCACAAAGAATCAACTCATTACAAATTAATTAACGTTTAATACAAGTGACTTGGGAAGAAAGTAGAAGAACAAAGATTAACATATTCTAATCTTTGCAACAATATCAATAGCATAAGAAGAATCTACACAGTAATGCAAAAGATGCCTCCCTTTCTACATTCCATTTTTATTGAGATTGGCTGCCATTTTAGTTATGGATATACTAGAAATAGTTGCTACATTTAAATTGTCTGTGAATTAATTAAGCAAGTTCAGTCAGCATATAAAGCGGGTGAGTGCAGAAGAAGAGTAAAACAATGGAACCGATAACAGAACAGTAGAATCCCCACTACAGCTAGCAGGTGGGAACAGACATCCCTAAGGCTAAAAGCCATCTCCCCCAGTTGTGATCATAAATAAATCCAAAATTGAAAATAATGAACAATCAGCTAACAAGTATAATGCTACAAGCTGTCTGTAACACAAGGCAACTAAAATCTAATTCAAATATTCATTAACCAAGTTCACAAAATGAACAACAGAGGTTTTAAGAAGAACACCTTAAAATTCATTTAGAATCATGCACAAAAGTCCTAAAAACAT
>CANYLF011021495.1:0-11502 GCA_948193215.1 Bocquillonia castaneifolia | reverse complement strand
GGTTGTCCGGCTAAGTAGAATTGGTTTATTTCACAGGCCAAATCCCAATCTCTGTGGGACGATACTCTTCTCATCATTATATTACTTGTAAACGATTGTGTCCTCTTGCACATAATCCACTCGAACACCACAGAACCTGCAACATCATTTGACGGCCTTTTAATAGGCAGTTTTCCTTTGCTTGAGTATCTTGAAGGAGTACTAGAAGTTTTGTATTTGGGGACTGCTGCTACCAGCACTACAATTTGGTGCTGGCCTTGGTGGCACATGTATAGGCATTGTTGCTGGAATTTCTGCTTGCATAATTTCAGGCTAAACTTTTGGAGCTGATGGCATAGTTTTAGAAGGAACTTCTGCATCTGCTATATAGTTTCAGACTGAACTTTTAGAGCTAGTTTAGTTTCTGGACCTGAAATTCTCCTACCAACCCTTGCTTATTTTTTTAGCTCTACAAGGTTCCTAAGCACAACAAAATAGGTAACAATAAATTCAATGCAATTAAGTAAGAAATAAATTTTCAATTAAGGAAAAATAATGTTGTACTTGATTCACTGGATTAGGACAACATTTTTTATTATGACCCACTTGATTGCATTAGCTACAACTCTATTTCTGTCCTTTCTAGAAAGATTGCTGGTGTTGTTTGGTTTATTAAAGCCTCTAATCCTCTTCTTTCGAGGCCTGCTAGTAAGTTTCTCAATTAGAG
The DNA here is from genome assembly GCA_948193215.1 of Bocquillonia castaneifolia. Classification (NCBI taxonomy): domain Eukaryota; kingdom Viridiplantae; phylum Streptophyta; class Magnoliopsida; order Malpighiales; family Euphorbiaceae; genus Bocquillonia; species Bocquillonia castaneifolia. The sequence continues at coordinate 10,796 of CANYLF011021495.1, read as the reverse complement.
GAGGTTCAATGGCCTTGTACTCATTAATCTTCATGTGCATTTTTCCAAGGACATGCATCAAGGGTTTGTCATAGGTAGCCAAATATGAGGATTTATATTACCATTTGAAGATCATCGAAAGGGGATTTATTTGTGCGTGATATAAAGCACATATACCATGGGGGAATGGGATACTAGTCAACTCCCATGCCGTACAAGTGCATAATTAATGATCTAAGAAGACCATATGCCTATCATCACCCTCCCATATTTCATATCCATGATATTCGTTGAAGACGATCTTACATCCAGTTGCAATTTCTTTATTATCTTGAAACCTCTCTATGCAAGAAGGACTCCATTCATTAATCCATTTCTCAACCATTTTTTTTATTTTCCTTGAACCGATTCATCATCTATAATCTGATTTCATTAAGCATTGAAACGATAGGTTTGAACCTAGCTCCAAGTATCCATGAGTTGAAGGTCTCGGATATGTTGTTGCCAACCATATCAGTCTTGCGCCTTGAGTTGAAATATGCTCGGCACCAATTATGGGGAGCAGTTATTGACAAATCTATTACTGCCTTCTCACTCACTTCCCTAAGCTTTTTGAGATTATCTTTAAACTCCTCATCAAACGGACTCCAAGCACAAATCCATAACTTTTTTTCTCAACTCTTTCCCTCTCCACTTTTTGTTCTAGTTTGCAAATATATGTCGAGCACACTACCTATGCTCAACCGATGGAAGAACGTTCTTAATTGCATCAATAAGACCCTATGAGTTAACCATAAAAATCACGAACATCAAAACCCAATCAACCAACACAAGTTCATAAATAAGGTCAAACATAAAACAATTTAATCAACCAACACTAGACAAATTATAAAAAAACAGAAGATAGATACAGAAATCACAACAAGACACATAAGAGAACAAAATAAACAAATACATAAATTTATTAGCTCGCCTTTTGTTTGTTAGAAATCAAAGTCAGCTTTGAACCATCACCAAGTTTAAGCTCTTGCACTAACCAACGTAAAAATCAGGTCCAATTATCTTTATTTTCTTTACTGACTGCTGCCCATGCGATTGGATACATTTTCTCATCACCATCCTTTCCTATAGCAACCAACAGCTGCCCTTTACATACCCCCTTCAAAAAACACCCATCTAGACTAATAGTTGGTCTACATCTAGCCTTCCATCCTAGCCTACAAGAATTAAAGTAAATAAACATCCTTCTGAATACTTTTCTCCCTTCCTTTAATGCTTCCTTGCATAATTCAATCTTAGCCTTTGTTCCAGGATTTGTTCTTTTAGTGGTAGCAGCATAAGCTTCTAAATACCCAAATTCAACTTTATAACTCCCATTCATTTCATCCATAATCAGTAGACTTGGCCACGAGCCGGTTTTGGCCTAGAACCGGACCGGAACCGAACCGTCAAAAATCAGACCAAAACTGTGTTAACGATTTTGGTTTTAGAATGGGGACCGGAACCATCTTAAAACAATTCGGTCTCGGTTCCTACTTTAGCAGAACTGATACTGGAACCGTCGGTTTTGAATCATATTTGTGTATATATATTAATGTTCGGTCTAAATGATAATATTAATTAATTTAATTACCTAAAAAATTTTCATATCCATATGATATATGTAAACTATATAGGATAATATAATATTATTGATGTACAAATGTTTTATTTGCTATTATTTACTTTTTTTATATCAAGGAATATTTCAAATTTATTTTAAAATATAAGTTAATTTTAATAATTAAGTTCTTAAAAACTTTTATGAATTAATTCATTATTTACATATCTAATTTTTACGTTTTATATTAGAATCAAAACAAAATCAAACCATTAAATAATAAAAAAATTTGAAATCATGAAAAACAGGAACTGGAATCGTGAAAATAGGAACCGGAACCGTGAAAAACTGGAACCGACTTAAAAGGTTCGGTCCCGGTTCTACCACTTTTTGAAACTGGAATCGTCGGTTCCTGAACCGTGGCCAGGTCTACCTAAAATACCTAATTAAATTAAATAATTTTTTATTTTGAGTAAAAAAAATAAAATAAATTTCAACAAAAATAATTAATTACTAAAGCGTGAAAAATTAAAATATTGTCACGTGGAATTTCTTTTCAATTTTTATAATAATGTAAAACATGTCCCTTTTCAAATATAATTAGGACTATATTTTTACTAATTTAATATAATTATAATAAACATATATCCTTTTCCAGGTATGATTAAACATAATATTTCAATCAAACTCTAATAAGGTAAATTAAATTATATATAGGCTTATACATGGTTAGAAAATTTAAATAAGGTATTTAATTTCTTTTAAAATTTATTATGTTTTTTTAATTAATTTTTTCCTTTTAATTTGTTAAACTTTCTTTATGGTTAATTGTTAATTGAAAGCTTTATATTAATATTGAGTTAAAACATTTAAAGATGGTACATTTTTTTATTAATTCATTATCTTATTTTTAAAATGAACGACTAATAGTAACGGTCCATGCAATGCGTGGGTAGACGGCTAGTATATATATGTATTTAGTAGATAGACAAATTCTAATAGAAGTCCCTAAAGAGCAATATGAACATACTATTACTATCAAGTTTAAATATTTAATTATTAAAAACATATATTTTTTAAAATCAACTTAATTATTAACCCATATTTATATTTAGATTAATTTTTGGTGTGTTCATGTAGTTTTTATTATGCATTTTAATTTTTAGATATTACTCAGACATTAAATTTATACCTTTGATTATATATGTCATTTTAATTGACTATTTGGATTACACAATTAAATGAGTATGGTCATTTATTAACTCAAATGTAATAATTCTTATAAACTAATTATAATGTAATTAATCAAAATATATTGAATATAATTGAATTTTATATCATTGAAATTTATAACATAATTTCACCATCTCATTCAAGTAAAATAATAAAATTATATATATATAATTTTCAAAAAATATATATATATATAGTTGTATGAATGTATGTATCTCGATTCTATCTTTGGTACTTCGGTTCGGTACAAAACGGTTCGATTCCGTTCGGTTCTCGGTATGGATATTTAAAAATATCCAGAACCGTATCGATTAAATTTTCGGTAATTTCACCATCTCATTCAAGTAAAATAATAAAATTATATATATATAATTTTCAAAAAGAAAATATATATATATATATATATATATATATATATATATCCTATCTTTGGTACTTCGGTTCGGTACAAAACGGTTCGATTCGGTTCGGTTCTCGGTATGGATATTTAAAAATATCCAGAACCGTATCGAATAAATTTTCGGTACGGTTCGGTTCGGATAAAGTCAAACGGTCAACGGAGATTTTTGGTTACGGTTCGGTCGAGTTCGGTATTTAGGTTCGGTTCGGAATTCTTCAGGATCCGTGTTCAGCCATAGTTAAGACATTATAATGAGAAAAGTTTAATGGTTGAGACATTATAATCGACTTGAGAATTACAGGTTTTAATTCCCTCCCAACTATCCAAAAAGAAAACATAAATAGTGAAAAAAAGAAAAAAAATTGATTTTGTATAAACTTTTGTTTTTTGATAAATTGGTAAGGGTGGATATTGAAATTGAGACCTTTTACTCCCCACATACATGGATAGTACCAGTCACACAAGATGGATTGGTATTTTTGTATAAACTAAGGGGCAAAGTTTATGGGGAAAATCCAACCTTATTCTAAAATAAATAGGTCCACGAGCCTCAAATCGGAATCCATTGGATTTTGGATAGCAAATGGTATGAAATAAAAACAAACATATATTTTGGACGTTATAATCCTTTTCTAAGTTCTTATTTTTTTTCCTAGTTTTTGGATTTAAGTTTTTATTTATTAAAAAAATATTATTATGAAGAAAGAGTATTCGCTACTAATTCATTTTGAGGAGCAAGTGGGATCATACACTTAAAAGTCTTGTTTGCAAATAATAGAATCGGGAGTAGAGGTGGTAAAGTCCACCCATATCCATTTATCCACCCACATCCATTCACTAAATAAGGATATGGGTGATAAATGGGTAAGTTATTTTTTAAATTGGTGATAAATGGATGATAACCCTTTTAACCCTCTAATACATGGGTCATGAGAGGGTTGGGTCTGGGTACCCATTGAACCCATTTAATTCATTCTCTACTTAAGATAGAAAATAAAGCTTAAGTATTTTTTTTTTACAAAAATTGTCATGCTATTTAATTGTAAAAAAACTATTTCCTATATTAAAAAAAATAAATATCAAAGTCTAATTATAGGAATTTTGGGTTTTTTATATGGTTCAATTGTCGGTTTTTTTACCAAAAAACAATAGGAATTTTTAGTTTTTGGTTTGGTTCGATTTCGGTTTTTCAGTACGGTTCGGGTTTTGATTTTTAGGTTCAGTTTTTCTGTCAGGTCCTTGTTCGATTTTGTTTTCAATCCGATTGGATTTTTGATTTTTCAGCCGGGTTCCGTTTTTGTTTTTTGGCCCAGTTCAGGTTTTTGGTTTTTCGGTCCAGTTCGGGTTTTTGGTTTCTGGTCCGGTTCGGTTTTTAATTTTTCAAACCGGTTTGCGTTTTTGGTGCATTTAGATTTTCAATTTTTTTGGTCCAGTTTCGGTTTTTCATCCTGGTTCGGTTTTCAATTCTTTTCTTTCTTCGAGCTGGTTCAGGTTTTGATTTTTCGATCCGGTTTGAGTTTTCAATTTTCTGTTTTTTTGGTCAAGTTTGGGTTTTTGGTTTTTTTATCCTGGTTCGGGTTGGTTTTCAGTTTGGTTCTTTTTTTCTGCTCGATTTGGGTTTTTGGTTTTTCGGACTGGTCCGATTAGGGTTTTTAGTTTTTGAATCTATTCGGTTTTAGATTTTTAGGTCCTGTTCAGGTTTTCAGTTTTCGACTAGTTTTCGTTCATTTTTCAGTTCGTTTCTTTCTTTCGACCCGGTTCGGTTTTGGCTTTTTGATCCGGTTCGTGTTTTCTATTTTTGATCCTATTCGAGTTTTTAGTTTTTCAATCCGGTTAGGGTTTTCAGTTTTTGGTCCGGTTTCATATTTGGTACTTTGGTTCGGTTTGATTTTTGTTTTTTCGGTCTAGTTTGGGTTTTCGATTTTCATCCCGGTTCGATTGAATTTTCAGTTTGGTTCTTTTTTTGGCCAAGTTCTGGTTTTTAGTTTTTCGGTCTGGTTTGGTTTGAAATTTTTCAGTCCGATTTGAATTTTTGGTATTTCGGTCCAGTTTGGGTTTTCAGTTTTTTGGTCCCGTTCGGGTTTTCGGTTTTTCTTCCTGGTTCGAGTTTTCAGATTTTTGGTCCAGTTTGGGTTTTCGATTTTTCGGTCTGGTTCAAGTTTTCGATTTTTAGTCCGATTCGATTTTTGATTTTTCGGTCCAATTCAGATTTTTGATTTTTTGGTCCGATTTGAGTTTTCGATTTTTCGTCCGGTTCGGGTTTTCAGTTTTTGGTCCGATTCGATTCTCGATTTTTCGGTCCAGTTCGAGTTTTTGGTTTTTCATCCTAGTTTGGTTTGGTTTCTTCAGCCTGGTTTGGGTTTTTAGTTTTTCGATCCGGTTGAGTTTTTAGTTTTTCAGTCAGGTTCGAGTTTTCGGTTTGTCGACCCGGTTCAGTTTTCAGTTCATTTATTTTTTTCTGCCCGGTTCGGATTTTTATTTTTGGTCGGATTCAGATTTTCGGTTTTTCAATCCGGTTTGGGTTTTTGGTTTTTCGATCCTGTTCGGTTCGGTTTTTTTAACAAAAAATCTAAAACCGAGCGGAACCAAAATTTAAAAAAAATTGAAAAATAAATGCCAGCAAGTCAAACCGAATTGACTGGTTTGGTGGGTGTGGTTATCCATTTTAAAGAAAAATAATAAAAACTTAACAAATAAATAAAAATAAATATAAAAAATAGAACATTAAATATTATATGGGTATATGGGTGGGTAAGGATGGGTAAGGGTTAGATGGGTGTGGGTACCCATTTAAAACTTATGTGGGTGATAAATGGGTGGAATAGGTTATATTTGACCCACCCATTTAAACCCAACCCATACCCACCCAAACCCACCCATTTACCACCTCTAATCGGGAGTCGCGGGGTTGCAAGAATGGCATTAGTGCCTTGAAACATCAAAATTGATATTTCAATTGTATTTGTATTTTCAAATTTTGATATTCGCTTGCATGTTATTATGTATAGTTGAGTAATTAAATTTCACGTCAAGATGCGTTTATTATTTAGGCATATAGAATTTTTTTAGCCTCAACTTAATTTAGCTCAATTATCAAATTTATCCTCACTTTTAAATTATATCAATTTAGTCCAATATTTTTACGATTTAAATCAATTTGCCAACATCAAAATGTCATGTGCCACGTGTGTAAAAGTCATGTGCTACTACTTGTCGATCAACTAGACCAATTAAAGTGATATAATTTTACAAAAAAAGTGGCTGAAATTAATAATTTTTTTAAAGTTGTGTGGCTAAAAAATATTGGACATATCATAAGTAGTATATCACATATCACCAATGACGCACGTCATTTTGAAGCTGGCTAAAATAGATGATACAACTTGTAACGATACTGAACCAATTTAATACAATTTATAAATATGAAGTTAAACTTGATAATTGATCTAAGGTTGGACTAAATTATCAAAAAACAAATACATCAGTTGCAAAAAACTAAAAACAATTCAATTTTTTTTCATGAATTTTATATTTTTTCATAATAAAAATATAGTATAATTATTTTATTAAAATAAAGTAGCAGTATGAATTACATCATTATTAGTTAAATATCCTAATTCGGGATATCCATTACTTTCGATTTTAATTTTTACATTCACCCCATATATTTCTAAATATTATTATATTGTATTGATATCCTAATTCAGAATATATTGATTATTCATTAATTTATTTTTCATATTATTCTTTGAGATGTGACTTTTAAATGTCATTATATCTCTTTCAAGATATAATTAAATATTATAGTTTAAAATATGAATTACGTACTTTATTTTTAAAATTCTCATTATGGGATAGAACTTTCTGAATTTTATTATATTCTACCATATATGTGTGTGTGATATCATTTATGAAAAGTGTCTGTATGTCGTGTATATATATATGTGTGGGTCAGCTTGCTTTTTCAAAATTGTCATGTTTTAAATTGTTTACATGTCATGTCCCTCTACTGTGTGGAGTGTGTTTTTGGTAATTAATTTAAAAAAAAAAACAAAGCTTGAATGGCCTTTATTGTGAGTGTTTGTGTGTTACAGTGAATGAGTTGATCCTTCCAGATCTTACATTGCTAGCTTATGGTAAGCATGTGTGTGATATATATGTGGATTAGCGTGTCTCTTTAAAATTATTATGGTTTTAAAATGTGCACGTGTGCTATTACTATACCGTGTGGGGCGTGTGTTTTCTGTAATTAATTAAAAAAAGTAATTTTATTGTATATAAAGACTAAAAGCAACAAATCTTGATCGTATGCTTTTCGGTAATTAATTTTTTTTAAAAAAGAAAGTAATTTTATTGGACCGTAATGACCAAAAGCAACAAATCTAATAGTTGAAATTAAATTCCCCTATAAAAAATAGTTCAAATTAAATAGGTAATATAAATTACAGTGGGTGCATTCTAGAATCACGCTTTTATTTTATGCCTTGTAGTGCTAAAATATGAATCTTGAGATTGATAGAAAACGAGATCAAGACCTGTTAATTAATTTTTATGATAAAATGTTACACTTGTATAGTAGCAAAAGATGATCCTGCTTGACAAGAATACGTACAATCCGTGCAGTTAAAAAATTTTGCCATTAACAAAATTGGATTAATTGAATGTATTTTTATAAAATATAGTAAAAATATATGAAAGGAAAAATTTAAATTGGTGGGCTTAATTTCATAAACTTTTTTTTTGATACGTGAAGTACACGCGCATCCATCGGAGCATCCTGCACCCCGTTTTATGGTTGTTCAGATTAATCTCTGGCTGAGAGAAGTCCCAACTCTCTCCCAACGGCGGTGAGGCTCGAACTCGAGATTTCCCTTCTATGGGGCTTTCCTTAACATGTGATTTTGTCACTATGCCAAGACCCCGTTGATTAATTTCATAAACTTTATTTTGAAATATCTATATATCCACTTGACAAGATTAAAATGTGTGATTTAATTAATGTAAAAGAATATTAATTTGAGTAGAAACATATTTGAAAAATAAGAGTCAAAGTGAAATTGAATTTGATTGCTTGATTCTCAAATGTCTGAGTACGTATTGTTAGACGAAATCAAATCTTCATGTGTTGCAAAAATTTGGTTTTAAGAGACTTTACATTTACCATGTTTTTTTGAAAATTAAAAATTTTAAAAGATTGAAAAGTTTAAAATTTTAATTTCTAAAATGCTTATATTCCTTTTTAATAGGAACAAAGTTCATGAAGCTCATAAAGAACAAAAGTTTAAAAACCATACAAAAAAAAACACGGAAATTAGACTTGAATTTAGAAACTAAATTTCTAAATATATGCAAACCTACTAAACATAATCAAAGTACACATAGTATCTCTAAGAATCATATTCATTTTTATTATATTTTATTTTTCCATAGAATAATTTCTTTACTTAAAAGGAAATAGAATCCTTATTCTTTCTTTATCTAAAGGAAGGAATTTTTTTTTTCCATTTTAGAATAGTGGTTTTTAACCAGCTTTATAAAATGCTCCCTTTCTTTTCTAAAGAAAGAAATTCTTAGCTTCTTTTTACCTAAAGGATAAAAGTCTTATCTTTCTTTAATACGTACAAAGAAAAGAATTATTATTTTACAATTTTATTTATTATTATTACTATATCTATATAACATATAAGTAATTCAGAGCCTTTCAATCTAAAATTATGCCACTTATTATCTAATATTTTGACACATAAGCAATTTTTCTCACCCCTTATTTACTACAATTTGATATTCATTAACTTATTAAATGCAATTTCATTTATCATAATCAATATTAAACCAAGTACTCCTTATAAACTATGTATACTATCCCACTAAAAAAACTATGTATATTACAATATGAATGTGTATAAAAAAAATACATTAAATTAAGTACATATTAAAATATTTAATTAATTTCTAATTATAAAAAGTAATAAAAAATTTCAATTACGAGAAGCATCACGTCTCCTCTCGACTATGCAAACCATATCCAAAACCCGAACAACCAACAATCTGTTGATAACCCACCATTAAACACTACCTACAAACACCATTCCAAACCTAACCTTCACTCTGATCAAGTGAGAGTCATCTATTTTGAAGATTATCCTCCTTCTTGGGTTCTTCCAATGTTACGGATATCTTTAAGAAGTACAATGTGCTATTATAGTTTAATGACCAGAGAATACTCACATATTATTGATTTACACAGTTACATATATATACACATACTGCAGACTTGTGGAACACGTTTAGGATTGCTAAGAGTACAGATATAAGCAAACTAGGAGACTAAATATCAGATGAATACGGATCTAAAGGGGATTAACCTTATCACCCTCCCGCAAGTTGAGCATCGTAAGGCAAGATGGTCAACTTGGATTGTAGAGCTGAAAACTGTTCTCGTTGCAATGCTTTAGTCATGATATCGGCGAGCTGGTCTTTGGTGGAAATGTGCTGCACCTGCAGTTGTTTCTTAGCGACAAGATCGCGAACGAAATGATAGTCGATCTCAAGATGTTTGGAGTGAGAGTGGAAGATCGGAGTGGTAGTAAGATAAGTATCACCAATGTTATCACACCACAAAATTGGTTGACAAAGAATTGGCTGTCCAAGTTCTCGTAACAAAGAGAGAACCCATTGTAATTCAAGAACTGTATGGGCAATGGCCTGGTACTCAGCCTCAGTGGAGGACTTTGCCACAATATGCTGCTTTTTAGTTCCCCAAGAAATCAGATTTGAGCCGACAAAAATACTATATCCGGAAGTGGACTTACGATCATCTATTGAACTAGCCCAATCGGAGTCACTGTAACAATGAACCATAGTTGAAGATGAATGAGTAATCTGAATTCCATGATAAATAGTGCTGCGTAGGTAGCGTAAAATATGCTTGACGGCAACCCAATGTTAGTTCGAAGGTAAATGCATAAATTGTGACACCTTGTTTACCGAATAGGAGATATTAGGTCTCGTCAATGCAAGGTATTGAAGACCACCAACAATACTACGGAAGAGAGTGCTATCAAGAAAAGGGTCCGAGATGTTGTTGACAAGCTTTTCTTTGGGGCATTCAGGAGTTGACACTGAATTAGCATTTTCCATATTAGCTCGCACTAGAAGGTCACATATATAACGTGTTTGTTTGAGATGAATGCCACCAGCAATACAGGAAACCTCGACCCCAAGAAAATAATGTTAAGAACCAAGGTTCTTCATCTTAAAGGAGCGGCTGAGAGAATCAATTAAGCTTTGAACATGTTGTTGATCATTGCTAGTAATAATAATGTCGTCAACATAGATAAGACAGTAAACTTGAAGGCCATTGGAGTTCAAAAAATAGAGTTGTCCGTCTTTGAACCAACAAAACCAAGATGCAGAAGAGCTTCGGACAGGCTCAAGAACCACTGGATTAGGGAAGAAAAGAAGAACACAAAAGATTTATAGTGGTTCGGACCCTAAAGGTGTCTCTAACGTCTAATTACTTTTGTATTAAATGCACTGAAAACTGTCAAATAACGGGCGTGGTTCCATCAGTCACGGTCACGA
>CANYLF011021486.1:0-23599 GCA_948193215.1 Bocquillonia castaneifolia | reverse complement strand
GTTTCTTATTTTTATTCTCGTATAATATAAAAGGTGTGTGTATATATTTAAGCATGACAATAGCCTAGGGACTTGTGAGAAGACCAAATAAGCCATATATAAATTAGATAATTACATGATTAGTATAAATGATGAGTCATGCTTCTTATTAGTCTATTGGTGACACATGTCCATACATATGTGCGCCAAAGAAAGAAAGATCATGTGCATATGCGTGTGTACGTGTTTATATTTTCATACTTCTGTTCTGAATTTTTTTTGATAAATCATACTCCTGTTTTTTTTTGTTAAATAAATCATACTCTTGTTCTTTGTTATTTGTAGTATTTTATTTATTTTATAAGATCTTGCTCTACACTTAGAGTATAAATAGGACTAATTATTTAATTATTAATTAATTGTGATAATTTTTTCACTCAAAAAAGTTTTTGATAATTTTTTATTAGCAATCTGAAGAATTTCTTTTAAAAAAAATGATAATACTTCTAAATTATTTATTTTTAATCAAATTAAAAGTTCTATGCTCTTCTTTTTTTAATATAAAGAAAAAAATCTGAAATTCAATACACTCTATTAGCTAATTATAATAAATTCTCATTTGATATCTACACCAATAAAATTTTAATATTCATATTGACATAAAAATTATTTTTATGTCTTATTTTACGGTAAAAAGCATCCACAGAAAAAGGATAGGATTTAAAAGATTTTTAATGGTTTTTAATTCACGTGTAGCATTTTCTTTTATTTTCATTTTAATTATTGATTCAATTAAATTTTTAGCTTTTTAATTACATAAATAGCATCGTAAAAATTGAATACATAAATTTTTAGCTTTATTGGTATAGATAAAAAAATTGTAATTAACTAAAAATATAATGTAGCGGTACTACTTTTATGTGTTTAATGGAATTTGAAAAAAATAATTTTCACATTCAAAATTAACTTTTGATTTTTGAAAATTTAATATAGTTCTACTTGATAATTTTTGTTCATTAAAAATATTTGTAATAGTTTTTTTTTTTTTTGATAGTATATTTGTAGTACTTAAATTATGTCTTTTTAATAAATATAATTCAATAAGCTAAATGCACCGGACTCTATGGAGTTCTATATCGATCATAAAGTCTTAATGATTATTGCTAAATCAATATTTATGAAATTAACATTTAAGCACATATTTTCTATTCAAATAATTATTGGTATGAGAAAAAAAGATACATTTTAGATTAAATAAAGATATAAATTGATAATACTAATTTCATAAATTTCAAATCATTAATGAATTTATACTTTTTAGGAGATAATTTTTTTATTATATATATATATATATAAATTAATCATTTATTGTATAATTTCAAATATAGAATAATGAATTCCAAAAGAAAGTGTTTAAATGACAGAAGTGAATGTGTTAATAAGTATCAATTATTTTATGGAGCACATGTTCAATTTATTAAATTGAGATGAGTGGAGTAAGAAATGGGTAAGAGTTTCAAAAGGCTCACATTGCAACACATATGGGGTTCTGTCCAATCATATTCAAAATAACTAGCACTAGCCGAGTATTATTAATGCTTTATTATTGTTGTATGCTAGTAGTGTAGGATACACTTAACACTCCCCCTCAAGTGCAACTAGGTTTTTGTCATTTTATTATAACCCAGTTGGCGCTTGCAATTAAACTCCCCCTTAAACTTGAAGTATTAATTGAAATTGAAATGCAGCAGCAACACCGGACCGAGATGCTAAGAATGGACATCTAGACGGACAGACAGAAGTTAACAAACCAGATCAAACATGTTCTGATACCATATTGAATTTATTTAATTGAAATTGGAGGAGTGAAAAATGGGTAAGAGTGTCAAAATGCCCATAATGCAACAAATATGGGCTTCAGTCCAGCCATATCTAAAACGACTAGCACAAGTCAAGTGGATGGTTGGACCTGTGGTTCAATCGAAAATTATTACTTCTATCTTTATTTCTTATAATTATTATCATTTAAAAACAACATTTTAAATATAAATTTAATTCTGTTTACTATTAGAATTAGTTTTTATTTTTTTATTTTTACAAAAAAAACCACAACAACTCATGACAATACTGTTAGTTTATGCAAAGGGGTTTAAGTCATTAACTTTTATAAAATATTTTTTTATTAAAAAATTAATTTATATTTTCTAGAAAGTTTTAAGTGAGTCAAACACTTAAAATTAAACTTTCTGTCAACTCAATTAATTTGCAAGGGAGGCATATATTTCAATACTTTTCATTTGTCAATATTTGATGTTACATGTGTTGGAAAATGATGGATTTTTTTGATATTTTTAGACATAATAATTTATTGATAAAATTGGAGATTTAAATAACAAATTATGAATTTGTATTCTACTCCATGAGATCTTTAAAACGATATATTATGTGCTCAAAATGGTTGAGTGATGAATGAGAAATTGAAGCTCAAAGTAAGCAAGTTGGAGATTTTGTTGAGAAATAAAAGGGAGCTTAAAACACAAACTCACACATCACTTATGAGTAAGGATGTTGAGGTGTTTATAAGCTTGGACCCTTTTGTTGGTGTGTAAATGTGTAAGCCAAAAGGCGCACCAAAAGGCTCTCTCTTGCGCGCGCAGGGGGTGCAAATCCATCTAAATCGGGTTAGGGGCGCACCCGCACGATGTGGGTAACGCGAAATGTCCAGACAAGTTGGGCTGTGGTGGACCAGCCGAATTTTAGCCCATTTAAATTTTATTTTCTCAATAAAAATCTCTTACTTGCGGATTACTTTATACATATAATTTTCTTGCTATGCACTCTTTAGTTGCCAATTTTAATTGGCTGTCTCCATTAATTTTTGGTGGTCTTTTAATCTGCCCTAATCTTCCTTTCCTCTCTTCTATATAAACTTTGCTTGGCAGAAACGTTTGACAGCTCTAAAATTTATGAAGAATTTTTTTTCCTTTTCCTTCCCTCATATTCCTTTATGTTCTGATGATAGAAGAAGGTGTGGTTGAGTTTGATTTGTCCTTCACTGTTGTGCTGCAGTGTGGGGCTGTTGTTGTTGTATCTTGGGAGATAGACGTCCACTTTTTCTCTGGCACCGAGGAGAGGATGAATCTATCTTAAGGAGACTGTTTTCACAGACCTCAACGATTTCTGAATTCCTTTTTAATTTATGTCTAGTGTTACGGTTGAAGGTTTCTGATTTTGTTTTTGCTTTTGATTTCTGTTTTTTTAATTTCTTTTATTTATTTCTTTGTTTTATTAGATTTATTTCTATTTTTGGATTATTATTACTGTATTATTTCTAACAATCTTAAGACAAAATTATATATATAATCCAAGGTGAATAAATTACCGTGAATAAGGAAATTAAAAGGACTGTTTGGACTATTTATGATTTTTTTAATTTTTGTTATCAACAGAATTTTGTTTGTGTTTTCTGATTAATTTTTTGTTGTGTTTCTGTAAACAGAATTGGTTGATCGTTTCTTCTGTTTCTGGTTTTTAGTTTATGACTAAATTCATGACTTTTAACAGAAGTTGGTTGATTGTCTTTCTGTTTCTGGTTTTTAGTTTATGACTAAATTCCTGACGGTTAAAGGATTCATAATCTTTTGTAAAACAAAATAGTGTTTCTATTTTTTTAAATGGAACTGTTGCTTTTTATTTCTTATTCTAGTTTGTTTTCTGAAATTCAGAACATTAACAAAAAATGACTGATATGAATAAGAACTCATCCAGCTCTCAGTCTAATGCTATTGTCACTGCCCAGGCCTTGAGCTAAAGCCAAACGTTGCCAGTGACAATGAGCCATAACGAAAAGCCTGCGAAATTCACTGGGGAGAATTTCAAGACATGGCAACAGAAGATGCTATTTTATTTGACCATGTTGAACTTGTCTGAATTTCTGAAAGATGATCCTCCTATTGTTAAAGAGGGTGAGGTAGATCCTACTACTGCCTTCAATGTTGTTAAGCCTTGGAAGCACTCTGATTTTCTTTATCGTGACTATATTCTGAATGGCTTATCTAATGCACTATATGAGGTTTATAGTATTAAAAGGACAGCTAAAGAATTATGGGAATCACTAGACCATAAGTACAAAACTGAAGATGCCGATGCTAAGAAATTTTTAGTTGCCAAATTCTTATATTTTATTATGGTTGATTCTAAAGCTGTTGTAAATCAGGAGTAGGAACTTCAATTGATCATTCACGGTATTCTTGCTGAAGGGATGGTTATAAGTGAATCCTTTCAAATGGCAGCCATTATTGAAAATCTACCCCCTGCTTGGAATGACTTCAAGAACTACCTTAAGCATAAGAGAAAGGAAATGACAGTGGAAGACTTAATTGTCAGACTTCGAATTGAAGAAGACAATAGAGGTGCAGTAAAGAAGCTAAACAAAAAAGCCAATCTTAATGTTGCTAAGACAAACGTCAAGAAAGACTTCAAGAAAGGAAAATAGCCTCAGATTGGGTCTAAGCTGGGACCGAAGGGCAGTATTTCGAAGAAGCCAAAGTTTCAAGGAAAGTGCTTCAGTTGCAATAAGATAGGGCACAAGTCATCTAACTATAGACTTCCGAGGAGAGTCAAGACAAATGAGGCAAATGGTATGGAGGACATTGCGAAGGAAGTGTCTGAGATGGACCTCTGTTCTATGATTTATGAAGTCAAAATGGTTGACTCAAACCCATGAGAATGGTGGCTGGATACTGGTGCCACGTGTCATATTTGCTATGACAAGGACTCCTTTGCTGAATTGGTTCTTTGTGAGAATGGGGAGAAGCTTTATTTGGGCAATGATGCAACTTCCAAGATCAAGGGTAAAGGTACTGTGTTTTTGAAGATGACTTCTGGAAAGAAGTGAAGCTGTAAAATGTGTTGTATGTGCCTGGCATACACAAGAACCTTATTTTCGGGACACTCCTAAGTGTGCATGGATTTAAGATGGTGTTTGAGTCTCAGAAATTAGTTTTGTCTAAGGGGGGAAATGTTTGTGAGCAGGGGATACGTGTTGAATGATATGTGGAAACTCAATGCTATCTCTGTAAAATCCAAAGCTATGATTAATAAGAATGTTCTTCTGTTTATATGCTTGAGTCATTTAATTTATGGCATGGTAGACTTGGACAAGTTAATTAGGATACTTTACGTAGACTAATTAACTTAGAGCACATTCCTGCTTTTCACATTGATCATAATCATAAATGTGAAACTTGTGTTGAGGCAAAATTAACAAGGTCATCATTTCAATCTATTGAAAGGAATACATAACCACTTAATCTAATACATAGTGATGTTTATGATTTAAAATTTGTACAAACAAGAGGAGGGAATAAATATTTTATCATCTTCATTGACGATAGTACAAAATATTGCTATGTATATTTGCTTAAAAGCAAAGACGAAGCTATAGAGAAATTTATTCTCTACAAGCAGGAAGTTTAAACCTAACTTAATAAAAAGATTAAGATGGTGAGAAGTTTGGCGAATTTTGTGCACAACATGATATTATTCATGAAGTGACACCACCATACTCTCCCCAATCCAATGGAGTAGCAGAGTGGAAAAATCGAACCTTAAAACAAATGATGAACACAATGCTAGAAAGCTCTAGGTTAGCACAGAACATGTGGGGGGAAGCTGTTCTATCAGCTAATTACCTTTTAAATAAGGTGCCTCACAAGAAAGAAGATAAGACACCATATGAGTTATGGAAGGGTAGAAAATCTTCCTACAACTACTTGAAAGTGTGGGGGCGTCTTGCCAAGGTGATGGCTCCTTTACCAAAGCAAATTAAAATAGGTCATAAAACAGTAGAATGTAATTTTATTGGCTATGCACACCATAGCAATGCATATCGGTTTCTTATGTATGAATCTAAAAATCTTGACATCCACAAGAATACGATATTGGAATCCAAGAATGCCTCATTCTTTGAAATAATATTCCCTTGTAAGTTTAGGGAAGTTGGGTCAAGTTCATCGAAATAAACTGTAGAGACTATTGATGAAAATAGTCAAGATGTTCAATAAAAGGTTGAAGTTGAGGAAGAGCCTAGAAGGACCAAAACGGCAAGGGTGGAAAAATCCTTTGGAATGGATTTTCTGACCTATATGCTAGAGGTTGAACCTCAAACGTATAGTGAAGCTATACGCTCAGCAGAAAGCTCTTTGTGAAAAGATGCTATTAAAAGTGAAATTGATTCCATCATGCAAAATCATACGTGAGAGTTAGTGGATCTTTCTTCGGGAATTAAGCCACTAAGTTCCAAATGGATTTTCAAAGTGAAAATGAAAGTAGATGGAACAATTGAAAAGTACAAGGCTAGATTTTTATAAAAGGTTATATACAAAAGGAGAGCCTTGACTACTTTGATACATTTTCTCCCGTGTCAAGAAACTTCCATAAGAATGATACTTGCAATTGCCACTTTGCGGAATCTAGAAGTACATTAAATGAATGTTAAGACAGCCTTTCTAAATGGAGATCTTGATGAGGAGATCTATATGGAATAACTTGAGGGTCATGTAGCTCCAGGGCAAGAAAGGAAAGTCTGTAAATTGGTGAAGTCTTTGTATGGACTTAAGCAAGCACCAAAATAATGGCATGAAAAGTTTGGCAATGTCATGATGACAAATGGCTTTAAAATTAACAAGTGTGATAAATGTGTGTTTGTCAAAACTACTGCCAGTGGTTATGTAATCCTATGCTTTTATGTTGATGACATACTCATAGATGGTAGTAATGATGGGATGGTAAAGCGTCCCAAAGATATGTTAAACTCAAGGTTTGACATGAAAGATATGAGACTAGTAGATGTGATTTTGGGCATCCAAATCAAAAGGTCACCCGACGGTTTCATATTAACTCAGTCACACTATGTGGACAAGATTCTTGGGAAATTTAGCAAGGATGATTCTGGTGTAGCCAGAACTCCAATGGATATGAGGTAACATCTATCCAAAAACAAAGGTGAAAGTGTTGACCAAGTGGAATACGCAAGGGTCATAGGCAGTCTAATGTACCTCATGAGTTGTACAAGACCAGATATTGCTTTCACTGTGAGCAATTTAACTAGATTTACAAGCAATCCAGGGGAGAACCACTAGAAAGCAATTATAAGAGTACTGAGGTGTCTGGGATATATTTAGAATTATGGACTACATTACTCAAGATATGCTACTGTGATAGAAGGATTCTCAAATGCTAGTTGGATATCTGATTTACAAGATACCAACGGCACAAGTGGATATGTTTTCATCTTGGAAGGAGGAGCTGTGCCATGGAAATCCTCAAGACAAACGATTATAACTAGATCCACTATGGAATCTGAGTTTGTAGCTCTGGATAAATCTGGAGAAGAGGCCGAATGGTTACAAAACTTCTTGGAGGATATTCCTGAATGGCCAAAGCCTGTGCCAACAATATGCATATATTATGATAGCCAAGCTACAATTGGTAGAGCAAAAATGTGATGAATAATGGTAAGTCAAGACACATGCGTCATCGACATAATACCATCAAACAACTGATCTCAATTGGAGTTATCTCTATTGATTTTGTAAAATCAAAAGAAAACATTGTGGATCCGCTAACCAAAGAGTTGAACTGAGATCAGTTGATAAAACATTGAAAGGAATGGGACTGAAGACAATGAGAAATTAATGTGCTATGTGAAGAAAAACCCAACCTAATTGACTGGAGATCCCAAGATCTAGGTTCAAAAGGACGACCTACTTGCATAGACCTTGTGATGTCACTGTGGCGAGTTCTACCTGAGTCCATTCCTATGATGTAAACAGTGATAAAAAAAATGTGCAAAGGTGAAGCTATGATTTTAATGATCATTGTGTGCTTCGGTCAGCCGAGCAACATAAATCACCTATGTGAGAGTGAAGTGGGGCCGTACAATTCTATTAAGCCGAGTGAGATGGCATGGCTCTCTAGCCTGGAGACCGATTCCAGGGCGAAGGTAGGAGCGGTGGCAGTAGGGATTTAGTGCTTCAAAGGAGACTACTAGGCATAGTTCTCTAAAAAATGTTGCAGATTCAGGAGATATTCATGGCCATATGAACATACCCATGAGAACCAAAACCATTCTAGGGAGGTATTTGGGTGAGGTATATCATCGTTTACACAAACGGCAGAATAGTTTAGGGACATCTAGTAAAGTAAATATACTTTCACAAGGTAAAGTTCAAGGGTTGATGCCTACCTATCCTATGCAAATATCAAACGTATATTCTATTACCACATTGAGTCATTGTTTTCGTTGATCTATCAATTTCATTCATGTGGGGGCTTGTTGGAAAATAATGAATTTTTTTGATATTTAGAGACATAATAATTTATTAATAAAATTGGAGATTTGAATAACAAATTATGGGTTTGTATTCTACTCCATGAGAACTTTAAAATGGTACATTATGTGCTCAAAATGGTTGAGAAATGAATAAGATATTGAAGCTCAAAGTAAGCAAGTTGGGGATTTTGTTAAGAAATAAAATGGGAGCTTAAACACAAACTCCCACATCACTTATGAGTAAGGATGTGGAGGTGTTTATAAGCTTGGACCGTTTTGTTGGTTTATAAATGTGTAAGCCAAAAGGCTCTTGTAGACAAAGAGGGGTTACCACAATGGTCCCAGCCTGACTGACGACTGCGGCACTGTGTGTTTAGCATGAGGGAGCTAATAAGTAGTCGCCACCTGAACCATCATCAGGAATATCTTACAAGGTGTACGTCTCGATTCCCCTAAGAATGCAAAGACACATTGACCCCAGAGATTCTGTGATCGGACTACTGCATTCTTAGGGTGTGATTCTTACTAGCCACTTCTAGAATTATTCTTACCTTTATTTCCTCTATGGCAATTATATCAAAGTAAATAAAACAAAGAAAACCCTACATTTTACATGCATTATACATTTATGGAAGAGTCAATTTCTATTATTAACAAACAACATTCATTTTAATAAATTTACAAAATATGATTTAAAAATCAAATTACATGCCAAAGGTGATTAAAAGACATAAACAAACAACATAACCTAGGTTTCTAACATGTTTTAACCAATTTTATTACCAAAGAAACATTATTAGTCATTTTTCATGCATTAAAATATACTATAGTTACACAAGAAGGTTTAGAAGCTTACCTCATCACTTAATTCCATGTGAAAAAGCATTTTTTAAAGCAAAAAAGAGCCCAACGCCACTTCAACATTCCAATGCCAGTGTAGGACTGGCGTTGTAGGCATATCAACGTCACTTCAACTGACATAACACCAGTGCAAGCACAGATCGAAAGAAAAATGCAGAAAATCATTAAAAATGTAGCAAAATGCGAAATACAAACAATTCACATGCCAAAATCGAATGTTCTAAACCTAAAATCAACCATGTTAATTCCAGAACATGTTAACATCCATAAAAACACATTTTTACACATATTTTCACTCAAAAAATGCAATTTTTATGCATTAAAACCACTCAAATATTCATAAAAGATTCATTTTGACACCAAATAATATCAGATCTTACCCACAACATTATTAATTCGGCAGAAACTTGTTAAAAACAGAAAACATGTATTCAAAACATTTTAACATCATTTTACGTCACTTAAACATTCAAAACATGCCAATAAACATTTAAAATCACCAAAACATGTTATTCATATCAAATCATGCAATGGATGACCAAAACAACAATTAAAACCCAGAAAACTTACCTGGAAACTCTCTGGAATTGGCTTGAGTACCCTTAGGGAGCGTCAAATGATGTAGAACAAGGTTTCGTTGTTGCTAATCACCAAGAATTGAAATGCTACCAGGATTTCTTCTCAAGAAACTCAAAAAAACTCCATTGCAAAGGTTGCCTAGGGTTTCTAAGTCAAAATTCTTTGTAAAGTGAATTGATTTTAACCTAGAACACCAAGTTTTTGAATTACTTCAGATGAAAATAAATTTTCTAATCAAAATCAGTCAACCTCCTTTTCAAGGAGAAAACAATGCCTTTTATAGGCAGAAAAAGATAAGAAGATGAGCTCAAGTCATTGAATTCTTATCCCTATCTAGATTCAGATTGATGTTTACCCATTCTTAGGGATTAATCATCTGAACATAGCCACATTCTTGGACTTTAGGGGAGTCAAATTCGTCTGACCTAGCTTATAGATAAATCTTGAAGAAAGATAAGTGGTAGAAATTCATTTTGAAGAGTGATAATTCAATGAAAATCCATTAAAAATCAAGAGATAATGATAGTAAATGATAAATAGATAATAATCACCATTTTCTATCTCATCTCCAGCTTGAAAACTGATGTGGAACGAAGCTTCGCCTTATCCGATCATTTGGTGTTTGAAAACGAATCAAAATCTGCAATTTGGACTGCCCAGAGGCGTCCACAGCACTTCAAGTGGCGTTGAGGAAGGGTCAATGCCACTTCAAGTGGCGTTGGAGGCCTTTGAGTGGTGCTTGGCCCTTCTAAGGTCTGTTTGAGGCCCGAAACGTCCGAATCTGAAAAATCCTATTAGAGACAAAAATGTGTAGAATGGCCCAATCTATGATAAATAAGATTTTCAGGCCATTTTGAGGCTCGCACAAGAAGTTATGGTGAAAACCATCTGAATTTTGCATGATTAGGTTAAAAACAAGCTAGTTTTTACTCAAAATGGGTTTTTCACATTTCAAAACATTTTCAAAAGCAACAAAGTGATTAGCAAGAAGCCAACATCATTCAACTTATGCTAATTAAAGCATATGCTATCATCATAGGGCCACCGAGCCGTTTCCACATTCCTGCATCCAAAAATTAGGTGTCTATAATTTGCCCCCGCTTTGACAGAGGTTTAGAGTATTAACCAATAATATGGAAAATGATGACAAAGCACTAACCACCTAATTTTTGGAAAAGAAACGTGTACCTTAGCTCTGGAGTGTAGAATCTTGTCTCAGACCTCGGCTGTCTTGACTTGACTCTATGGGACTGGTGTTAATTCTCTCTAGAGGGCTATCCTCACAATATTAACTCTATTGGGGATTTGAAATTGCTCCACTGGGGATTTTATGCTTTCTCTTTTGGTTGAAGGCAATCCTTTGAGATTCAATAATCACCTTCTTGGTAATGCTCCACTGGGGAATGTCTGCTTTCTAAGACTACAATTCTAGAAGTTATTCCACTGGGGAAAAGTCGTTTTCAAGGTTTGGGATAAGGTTTGATCTCACTCATTTAAATGCTTTCAGAATTTAAAATGAGGTTTAGATCTGGATTGAATTCCAAATACTTTCAGCATTTGGAATAGTTTGATCTCAATCGTTTAAATACTTTCAGAATTTAAAACGAGGTTTGGATCAAAATTGTTTCAAATACTTTCAGAGTTTGAAACAAAATACTTATTTTAAATACTTTCAGAGTTTAAAACAAGGTTTGTTAGGGTCAATTTCAAATACTTTCAGAGTTTGAAACTATGTTTAGATCTTAGAAAATGTATGGGAATTTTTTGGGATTTTTTTCTGGAATTTTTTGGGATTTTTCTAGAGCTTTCTGAGGTTTTTTTGTAATTTTCCTCTGTCATTCTAACTATAGTCACCTATAATTTCTACCGATCTTCTGAATTTTACCCCAAATTGGACTCAGATTGGCCTTTCTTAGCCTTAAATCTTGATTTTGAACCTATTTGCATCGAAACTTCTATCCTTATTTGAAAATTTTCTTCAGGGACCAAAGTGGCAATTTGCCACTTTGGCATTTTAAAGCAACGTGTAACAGCCTCCTTCTTCCTCTTTATTTTCTTATTTTTTCACCATTTTTGCACTCATTTATATTTCATTCAAATTTTAATCAAAAGCTTTGATTTTGGACTTGTTAGAATGGCATTTCCAGCTGCATTAGACCCTCGTCTTCTTCCTCAATGGGATTATATCTCCATTTTTGAAACCAAGGAAGAAACTTGAAAAGTTTATAATGGAGGTTTTGTTTATGGAGACAAGGTTTCACCATTTTCTTCCATCAAGAAACATATTTCTCTTCGTGCAAGAGGTCGGGTAAGTATTCTAACACGTTAATTTCATCATTACCTGGCTGGGTACTGTACTGTGTATTTTCTTCAATTTCTGCAAAATGGGAGAAAAAATACTGCAAAATGCCACCTAGAGGACCCAACACCAGTCCAAGTGGCGTTGAAGGGTTGCAATGCTAGTCCAAGTGGCGTTGAACCCCTAAATGCCACTTCAGACGAGTTTTAGGTCTTTCGGGGCTAAAAATGCATGTTCCGACTGTCTAAAATGCAAAACTATACTTATATTGATGCTATAAATGTGTATATGAATGTCCTAGACTTCTAGGTTAGTCAAAATTTGATTAGAAATGATAAAAAAAATCATAAGAAATACGATTAGGTTAGAAATTTGAAATCATACTTGTACTTACCTATTGCAGAGAGATGCCCCCGAGTCGATTGAGGTACCTCCTATTGCTAGTGATGAGGCTGGGCCTAGCCTTCGACCTCCTCCGATGACTGGGACCATGCCTGGGGTTATAGTTACCCAACAGCGGTCTTAGTGACCAGTTCATAGGCATCTTCCAGAGGATCCTATTGACTGCGTTCTAGGTGTACTCACTTCTTTCCCAGGTCACACTATGCTTTACCATTCTCCTACTGGCATTGTGGAGCGTACCCTGACTCCTGTTTCTCCTTACATCACTTTTTCTCCATCATGTACTCATGTAAGTTTCTTAAGCTTTGTGCTTTTTCTAGATTGGATTCTATTATTCTGACTTGCATTCTTTCTCAAATCCTAACTGCTAAGGTTTCCTATCTTGCTAGCTATTATCATGCTAGTAAGGCTCTTACTATTGAGGCTTGTGATGCTTGGCGATCAGCATACGAGCATGCCTCACAGATAAAACATTACTTGAGGACTCGTCTCCATGAGTTGGAGGCAGCGGCTGCTTCTAGTTCGGATGATCAGGATGAGGATGTGGATGTCCCTGTTGACATGACTGTTGCTGGAGATTATTCTCATCAGGTGGCAGACCATGATGATGGAGAGCCTTAGATGTTGCTTCTCTGGCTTGTTTAAACTATTCTGGAGATACTTTGTTTATTTTTTCTTATTCTCTTGGACATGTACCTGCATTTTTTGATCTATGTACATATGTACATTTTATGATGCATGTTTTCCTATTTTTCCTATGATGTATGCATGAAATGATATGCTTAAAATCCTCCAATCCGTAGAATCTTGGTTACTGGTGCCATTCCATTTACAGATGTGACTAGTTGTGATTTTTTACTCCATTTTTAACTCCTTTTGGACTCTGAACTTCCCCAAATTCCACGGGTTGAGCTCTGCCCCCCTGTTTGAAGAGTTTGACGGGATTTTGGGCAAGATTCATGACCTCGTACTCTAGAGCCTCTAGTCGTTGTTCCTACTTTCACACCTTATGTTGTTACCCCCTTACTTCCTTAGGGATAGCCGTATCTGTTGGGCTGGCAGGACTATCGTGAGGAATCTGGCTTTCACTAGCAGAGTTATGAATGATGATGATTATAAGGCTTGAGTTAATCTGGCAAGTGCTGTCCCTGTGATTGAATTTGCTGTGTAGGTCGAACTGTCTGATGGTGATGGTAGAAATGTTGAGTTATACGATGCAAGTAACATAAATCACACGTAAAGAGAGCTAGAGAAAACTCAAGAAATGTATTGGAAGCTAGTTTTAACAATATCAAATGGAAAAAAATACAAATCTCATAACTGTTTACTTTATTCATGCAATGTTTTATCTTTTTAGTTATGCAAACATAGAATCAAATATCATAAGTAAGTTTAACAATTTTCTCATGCAAGGCTTATTTTATTAATATTAGCACAATAAGCGTACTTTAACAAATTACATTTGATATTACTGCTATCTTACTTTCTTCTCTCATTATTTTTGCCTAGACTGCCTCTTTTTTAGGTTTTCACCCTAGCAGGCTTAGCCCTAATTTTTGCCTGGAATGCCTTTTTATAAGGTTTTCACTCCAGCGGGCGCCCTAATTTTTGCATGAGCTGTCCAGATGGATTTTCAACTCATCGGGCTTTTATTTATTATTACACATTTTTCTAAAGGTAGTATTTCTTAAGACGATCCAGGTTGATGGGTTCTCAGAACTCGTTCCCTTCCAGATCTGAGATCTTCATAGCTCCCTTAGGCAGAATCTTCTTGACCAGGTATGGGCCTTCCCAATTTGGCTTGAACTTTCCTCTCGAGTCAAAAGGATTTGGCCTAGCTTGCTTCAGCACCCAATCTCCTTCTTTGATTGGCCTGACTCTAACTCCTTTGTTGAATGCCCTAGCTATCCTTTGTTGATACACTTGAGTGTGGTGCAGAGCCTTCTTCCGTCTTTCCTCTAAGGACAATAGCTATTTGTATCTCGATTCAGCCCATTATGCTTCTGAAATTTTTGCTTCTAGAGCCACTCTCAGCGATCTGACCCAAGTCTCAATTGGCAACACAGCTTCGCCTCCAAATACCAAAGAATAGGGAGTTTCCCCTGTTGTACTCTTCATGGTCGTATTGTAACCCATAAAAGCGAAGGGTAATTTGTCTGCCCAATCCTGGTAGCTCTTCACCATCTTAGCCAGGATCTTTTTGATAGTCTTGTTAGCTGCTTCCACTACTCTGTTGGCTTGAGGTCTATAAGGTGATGACTTGTGATGTTTAATCCCCTTTTCTTCTAGCAGATCCGTTATTTCCCCTTAGAACTGAACTCCATTGTCCAAGACTATGTGATGAGGTTGCCTAAATCTGTTGATAAGCTTTTTGTTGATGAATTCAGCCATGTTCTTTATAGCAATTGTTGGTAGTGAGATTGCTTCCACAAACCGGGAAAAATACTCGATAGCCACAACTATGTATTTATGGCCATTAGAAGCTGTTGGTCTTATTTCTTCGATGATGTCAATCCCCCAAGTTGAGAAAGGCCAAGGAAATGTTAAGTTGTGCAGTTCGGTAGGTGGCAGATGAATCTAATTCCCATGCAGCTAGCATTCATAACACTTTCTGAGCAGCTTTATGCAATCTCTGTCCATAGAGTCCCAGTAGTACCCTTGTCAAACTATCTTAATTCAAAGTATGCCCATTCATGTGAGGCCCGTAAACCCTATTATTGATCTCTCTCATGACTTCTTCTGCTTCATATTGATCAAGGCATCGAAGCAGTATCCTGTTTGGAGCTCGTCTGTACAACATCCCTTCGTGATAAGTGTAATTCCTTGACGTAACTCTCAGAGCATGCCTCTTCTTTCCCAAAGCTCCTTTTGGGTATTCTCCCTTCTCCAGGAATCTCAAAACCTTGTAGAACCATGGCTTTTCCTTCGGCTCATATATAGTCATTACACGTTCCCCCTGGTAATAAGGAATCCTTGATCTGTACATCAGCAGTGGCTTCATAGCTACATCTTCTGGATTATCCCACATAGATGCTAGGGTTGCAAGTGCATCAACCATTTGATTCTCTTCCCTCGGCAAGTGTGCAAAAGAACAATTTGCAATACTTAAGGTGAGCATATGAATGTACTCAGCATAAGGCTTTAGCTTCTCATCTCTAACTTCCCAGCTCTCAGAGGCTTGATTGATTATGAGCCTTGAGTTCCCATAGATGGTGAGATTCCTTACTCTTGCTGTAATTGCTGCTTATAAGCTGAACACACATGCCAATTACTCTGCCATATTATTAGTAACTTTGAAATCGAGCTTCTTGGCAAAAGGAATGTTCTCTTCCTCTGGTGTGATCAGAATTGCCCCCACTCCGGCTCCATTTTGGTTGACTGCCCCGTCGAAGTAGAACTTCCACTTGTTTTCTTCAATCAAGTTTAAAGACTCATAAAAAAAAATCATATTCCCATGTTTCCTGCCCTTCTATAGGATTAAGGGCTAGAAACTCTACTACAGCTCTCCCTTTGATGGTCTTCTTGGTCAAGTATTGGATGTCAAACTCTGTCAGCAACACCAACCATTTAGCAAGCTTTCCCACTAGTACTGGAGATTTATACAAATAGCATAGCGGATCAACCTTTTGCCATAACTTGAACCCCATAGGATTGGTAGTAGTGCCTCAGCTTTCTTGTTGTATATATCACCGCCAAGCAGGTTTTCTGAACAATGTCATATTTTGCTTTATAGGATAGCAGCTTCCTACTAAGATAGTAGATAGAGTGCTCAATGCCATCTTCATCCTCTTGTACAATCATGGCTTCTATAGCATCATCTTCCAAGGCCAAGTATAATATTAATGGCTTTCCTACTCTTGGTGGTTGCAGAAAAGGTGGGCTTATCAAGTATTGTTTGATCTTGTCAAATGCTATTTGACATTATTCATCCCATTCTACCTTCTAACCCTTTCTAAGCAGCTTGAAGATGGGCTCATAGATCGTAGTTAATCTGGAGATGAACCTGCTAATGTATTGGACCTTCCTAGAAAACCTCTTACTTCCTTCTCAGTCTTAGGTGCTGGCATGTCTTGAATAGCTTTCACCTCTGGATCTACCTTAATCCCTCTCTGGCTTACCACATGTCTAAGGAGCTTCCCTGAAGTTACTCCAGAGATGCATTTCTTTGGATTGAGCCTCAAATTGTACCTCTCGACCCTTGCCAAGAATCGATCCAACGCCTCAAAGTATCCTTCCCTGGTTGATGACTTGACCATCATGTCATCCATGTAGACCTAGATTTCTTTATGCATCATGTTATGGAACAGAGTTGTGGCCATCCTTTGCTAGGTTGCCCCCGCATTCTTCAATTCGAATGGCATGAGTTTGTAGCAATAGATACCCCATTCCGTGATGAAGGCTGTCTTGATCTTATCTACAAGTGCCATCATGACTTGATTGTAGCCAGCAAACCAGTTAGTAAAGGAATACATAGCGTTTGATGCAGCACTATCGACCAAAACATCAATATGGGGTAATGGGAAGTCATCCTTCATCGACGCTTTGTTCAGATCTCTGTAGTTTACACATATTCTCACCCTTCCATCTTTCTTGGGCACCGGGACTATATTGGCCAACCATTCCGGGTAGTTGACCACCTTTAAAAACCTGGCTTTGAGTTGCTTCTCAACTTCTTCCTTGATAAGCTTCACCCATTCCGGTCTAAGTCTTCGCAGCTTCTGTTTAACTAGCTTCTTGTTTGGGCCTGTAGGGATACGATGTTCTGCAATGCTTCTATTAATACCTGGCATGTTGTCATATGTCCATGCAAATACTCCTTTTCTTTTATTTAGTATCTTTTCAAAATTTTCTCTCTCATTAGCAGTAATATCAAATGCAAGTGCTATTTCCTTTGGATCATCTTTTATGACAAGATTAATAGAATGAGTTTGCACAGAATTAATGTCAAAAATGCTTATGGTATGATCTATGTAATGCACAGTGCCATCGGGTAAAACATCACACAAGTAAGCAAAATCAACATTTATATCATTGACTTTTGAAAGGAAAACAGAATAAAAAAGAGGCTGCTTTTTATTAATATTATCTTAAGGAAAAGGCTCAAATAAACTACCAAGCAAATCTACTCAAACAAAGATTTCTAAATCCTACGAAGCAGCCAGGATCTTGGATGATGCCTCAGATTCCCATGTCTTCTGTTCTGGCATTCTTCCTCAGCTCTTTTTCTTGTTGATCTTCCATGAACTGTAGTAAGGCTAGCATCTCATCAGCATGATACCGGATTAAATAATCTCTCATCCAGTGATTCTCATCTTCTATAAACTCTAAAGTAGTGGAGTCTCCCATTAATTCCTCACTAATGAGAATCCATTTATCAGCTAAGACCCACATTCCTTTACCAACATCTATAATCACTCCTTGTTGAACAAGCTTTTGGAATTCAAAAATGAAAATTGGGCATCCTTCCAGGCAGTGTCCATTATGGCGATGAAATTGGCAATAAGGAGTATCCATGTCTAGGAGAGGCCCTGTATGCTTCTTCTGTGGAATGAGTCCTCTAATGAGCATCCTGTCAAACAAATCTTGCGCCGAACCTTTCCGGCTTCCTCCAAACAGATCATCCCTAGGGATCACTCTCCTTTTGGGAGTTTTAGGCCTGTAGAATTTCCTAGGATCTTTTTCTTCCAACTTATCTCTGGTAATGATTACATCCAGAAGTTCTCTCAACACACCACAATGATTAGCATCATGTCCCAGGAAAACACAATACTTGTAGTACCTCTATGTATTAGGCCCTTGCTGCAATGTTAAGTTGGGGGGTCCTGAAACTTTGGGGATGAGCTGCCTCTTCTCATAGAGATAGTTAAAGTTATCTGACAATGAAGGGCTCAAATCAATCATCAGAACATCCTGTGGAATCTCAAGGACCATCTCCCTCGTCTTTGGGAGGAAGAAATCCTTGAAGCGATCTCTAAGCAATCTAGCATCATTTTGAACCTTGAAAGCATGTGCCTGGTACCATGTTAAAGCGGTTCCTTCTAACGATAAAGGAAACAATCTAAGTGCTTGTGCCGAAGCAAGGAGCAAGATGAAGTCAAATTACATGATGTGAAGTCTTGGGTCTGAAGTGCCATTGAACCTCTCCATAGGGCATCTCAAAATCAAGTGGAAGTGAGTCTCCTAGAAGTGGTGGCATCATCCTTTCATTCTTTTGCCTTTCTTCTTGCAGAGCTTTTTTGAACTTCAGTCTGAACCAGGTTCCGGATTGCTTAAAAGTGCTTGTTGTTCTGGGCTTTCCTAGGGGGATTCATGATGCTGCAAAACAAGGGTTATCATGCTATGCTATGTATGCGAGGATGCATGAATGCATGTATGCATGAGTGCATGGAGCAACCAACACAAGTAGCAAACGTTATTCAATCACACTTACTACCAAGTGGTAGACCTTCCAACCTTATTTCTCTCACACACGTGTTCGTTTGGCAAGTCAAGATTCCTAGGAATGGGTTCGGGCCTTCGCATCAGCAGGGGAAGCTATTGTCGACGTAGTATGCTCGTTTGCATAGAAACAAAGCACTCAACATCCAAACCAAACAATAAGTCATCATTATGTCCTTATCCCATGTCTTTACTCTTGACGAGTCCTTTATTTTTTCCATATTCTAGGGTCATTTTAGCATCAATCAGGTACAATTAGATTGACGTACCAACGTCATTTAAACACAGGTAGTAGTCAAAGGTCATTCTTCTCAAACCCTAACTGATCCCATGCTGTAGGGATGCATTAGTCAAGTACATTTAGACTAACACTTGACACCCCTATAAGTAGCAATCAGAGGTTTGATTCAAGAACAATAACACTAGACTAGGACAAAATAATGGCTTCATGGCATTATATAAGCAAACAACATTTGGTAAGTTCTAGTGGAAGTTGCTAAGGTTATTACACGGCTTCAGTCAGTTCAGTCTACAAGAGGTTCCCATAGAAAGCGAACTCCCATTAACCATCTCCCTCTTTCAAAAAATGGTAGGACATTCAGCTTAGAATTTCCCATTAACTATCACGCATTAACCATAACTATGATGGTAAGCAATAGTAGGACAATTCCATCTATGAGTGGTAGTCATTGATTTCGCCACCCAAGAAGTACGCATTGAAAATCAGGGGCAGCTTGACTAATGGTACCCGCGAGGTAGGGTGTTTTAATGCAAGCATGCAATGCAAGGAAACTAGAGTTTGGAATAATAATAAGAAAGTGGCTATAATCACATGAACCAATAGTCTGTCATTCCTAGTGGAGTCACCAAACTATAGACAAAGAGGGGTTACCTCAGTGGTCCCAGCCTGACTGACGACTGCGACACTGTGCATTTAGCATGAGGGAGCTAATAGTAAGTCGCCACCTGAATCTGCATCAGGAATATCTTACAAGGTGTACATCTCGATTCCCCTAAGAATGCAAAGACACATTGACCCCAGAGATTCTGTGATCGGACTACTGCATTCTTAGGGCGTGATTTTTACTGGCCACTTCTAGAATTATTCTAACCTTCATTTCCTCTATGGCAATTATATCAAAGCAAATAAAACAAAGAAAATCCTACATTTTACATGCATTATACATTTATGGAAGAGTCAATTTCTATTATTAACAAACAAGATTCATTTTAATAAATTTACCAAATATGATTAAAAAATCAAATTACATGCCAAAGGTGATTAAAACACATAAGACAACAAATAACACAACCTAGGTTTCTAACTTGTTTTAACCTATTTTATTACCAAATAAACATTATTAGTCATTTTTCATGCATTAAAATATACTACAGTAGGTTTAGAAGCTTATCTCGTCGCTTAATTCCACGCGAAAAGCATTTTTTTAAAGCCAAAAAGAGCCCAATGCCACTTCAACATTCCAACGCCAGTGTAGGACTGGCGTTGTAGGCATATCAACGTCACTTCAACTGGCATAACGCCAGTGCAAGCACAGATCCAAAGAAAAATACAGAAAATCGTGGAAAATGCAGCAAAATGCGAAATACAAACAATTCACATGCCAAAATCGAATGTTCTAAACCTAAAATCAACCATGTTAATTCCAGAACATGTTAACATGCATTAAAACACATTTTTACACATATTTTCACTCAAAAAATGTAATTTTTATGCATTAAAACCACTCAAATATTCATAAAAGATTCATTTGGACACCAAATAATCTCAGATCTTACCCACAATTATATTAATTCTGCAGAAACTTGTTAGAAATAGAAAACATGTATACAGAACATTTTAACATCATTTTACGCAACTTAAACATTCAAAACATGCTATAGAACATGCCAATAAACATTTAAAATCACCAAAACATGTCATTCACATCAAATCATGCAATGGATGACCAAAACAACAATTAAAACCCAGAAAACTTACCTGGAAACTCTCTGGAATTGGCTTAAGTACCCTTAGGGAGCGTCGAATGATGTAGAACAAGGCTTCATTATTGCTAATCACCAAGAATTGAAATGGCAGCAGGATTTCTTCTCAAGAAACTCAAAAAAAAAACTCCAATGCAAAGGTTGCCTAGGGTTTCTACGTCAAAATTCTTTGTAAAGTGAATTGATTTTAACCTAGAACACCAAGTTTTTAAATTACTTCAGATTAAAATGAATTTTCTAATAAAAATCAGCCAACATCCTTATCAAGGAGAAAATAATGCCTTTTATAGCCAGAAAATGATAAGAAGATGAGCTCAAGTCATTGAATTCTTATCCCTATCTAGATTTAGATTTATGTTTACCCATTCTTGGGGATTAATCATCTGAACATAACCACATTCTTGGACTTTAGGGGAGTCAAATTCGTCTAACCTAGCTTATAGATAAATCTTGAGGAAAGATAAGTGATAGAAATTCATATTGAAGAGTGATAATTCAATCAAAATCCATTAAAAATCAAGAGATAATGATAGTAAATGATAAATAGATAATAATCACCATTTTCTATCTCATCTCCAGCTTGAAAATTGATCTGGAACGAAGCTTAGCCTTATCCGATCATTTGGTGTTTGAAAACGAATCAAAATCTGCAATTTGGACTGCCCAAGGGCGTCCACACCACTTAAAGTGGCGTTGAGGAAGGGTCAACGCCACTTCAAGTGGCGTTGGAGGCCGTTGTGTGGTGCTTGGCCCTTTTAAGGCCCGTTTGAGGCCCGAAGCGTCCGAATCTGAAAAACCGTATTAGTGATAAAAATGTGTAGAATGGCCCAATCTATGATATGGTAGAGTTTCAGGCCATTTTGAGGCTCACACAAGAAGTTATGGCCAAAACCGTTTGAATTTTGCATGATTAGGTTAAAAACAAGCTAGTTTTGACTCAAAACGGGTTTTACACGTTTCAAAACATTTTTAAAAGCAACAAAGTGATTAGCAAGAAGCCAACATCATTCAAATTATGCTAATTAAAGCATATGCTATCATCATAGGGCCTCCGAGTCGCATTTACATTCCTGCATCCAAAAATTAGGTGTCTACAGCTCTCTCTTACGCAAGCAGGGGGGACGCAAATCATCCTAAATCAGCTTAGGGGTGCACCCGAATGACATGGGTGACGTGAAATGTCCGGACAGGTTGGGCCGTGGTGGACCAGCTGAATTTTATCCCATTTAAATTTTATTTTCTCATCAAAAATCTCTTGCTTGCGGATTGCTTTATGCATATAATTTTCTTGCTGTGGACTCTTTAGTTGCCAATTTTAATTGGCTGTCTCCATTAATTTTCGGCAGTCTTTTAATATGCCCTAATTTTCCTTTCCTCTCCTCTATATAAACTTCGCTTGGCAGAAACGTTTGACGGCTCTGAAAAATTTACGAAGAAATTTTTTTTCCTTTTCCTTCCCTCAAATTCCTTTATGTTCTAGTGATAGAAGAAGGTGTGGTTGAGTTCGATTTGTCCTTCGCTGTTGTGCTGCAGTATGGGGCTGTTGTTGCTGTATCTTAGAAGATAGACGTCCACGTTTTCTCTGGCATTGAGGAGAGGACGAATTTGTCTTAAGGAGACTGTTTTCACAGACCTCAATGATTTTTGAATTCCTTTTTAATTCTGTCCAGTGTTACGATTTAAGTTTCTGATTTTGTTTTCGCTTTTGATTTCTATTTTTTTTATTTCTTTTATTTATTTCTCTGTTTTATTAGATTCGTTCCTGTTTTTGGATTATTATTACTGTATTATTTCTAACAACATGCGAATGAAAAGCATATGTGATTTTACAATAGTAGTATGCTCTAGACATTGGCGAAACTACGGAGCTAGTAGGGTATGGACCCTTAGCCCTCCAAAAATGTCAAAATTCTCTTAAAAATTTTATATATTGTAAGTTGTTTTGTTTCTATTAAAAAATTTTAAGAAAATTTAAAAATTCACTTAAAATTTTTTTTTTTCATATTTTAAGCTAGCTCTTAAGATTAATTTTATGTTCATAAATATGTTTATATTGTACCTCTTAATAAAATTTTTAGGTCCGTCATTCATTCTAAATGCTACCGGTCCGATTACTATAAATAAATAAATAAAGAGTAGACTTCTTAATATAGAAAGAGGCGGTTTCAACTTTTCATTATTTTTTAGGCTAAGTTGAATAATCTGGAAATCTAGCAACACATAACTAATTGGAGATTCCAGAGGAGCTATTGCAGTTTGCAGAGCATGAAATTCAATTCGTAAGTTGAGCATCGTATTGTCAATCTCAGAGCAAATGTCATTTTTTTTTTTTTTTTTTTTGAGGGGGAGAGCAAATGTCAATTTTGAGTTCCAAACCCACCCTAATAACTGGCCCAAAAAAGGGTGGCAATATTAATTACGAAATGATCTAACATTGAACTGGTGCGTATCGAGATGTTAGTTATGAGTTTCTAATTTTACTCTAATACAAAATAATAAAAAAATAATCTAATTGTATCAAAAAGGAATATTTAATGTAATGCTTTTTAAAAAAAATATATTCAATAAAATAAAATAAAATGTAAGAAGTGGTAAAACGTGTATTTTTAAATCTAAGAAAACTTTTGATATATTAGAGTAAAATATAATGATTCAAAACAATGAAAATAAATTGTTTATAAAAAAATGTTTTAGATATTTGT
>CANYLF011021368.1:0-11751 GCA_948193215.1 Bocquillonia castaneifolia | reverse complement strand
GATCCCACCAACATTCGAGTCTAACCTTCAGACACGTTTACAAGAGATGTACAATCGTTATAGCATGATTTGCACTTTTTACATGTGCCCTTTTATTTACTTCCTAAAAATTTTATTGTAAACATTGATACGGTAGACTTCATGTAGTTGCAAAACAGAGAGAAGCTTCTCGGTATGCTTTCCTTCGAATAATGTACACCTATGATTATTTATACAGTAAATGGGAAAGTAGTAGATAAAAAGACAAATGAGGACAACTGGCTTCAATCTTCAAGCTCGATGATCTTCACAACAGATGCATCTCCAACCTTCTGACAAACAACTACACGATCATGTGGCTTAATAACTCCAATCGCCTTGCCATGGTCTAATGCAACCTTCAGAACTGATTCATTTGTCGCGCTTGTTGATTCAGCCTGTAAAACCAAGTCATCTCCATGTATTAATAAATTTCATAATTCTACGGAGGGTTTAATGTCACCTCTCCTCGCTGTAAGAAAATAATAGACTGACTAAAGGGAGTAGAATGCCAGTAAGTGATATGCCACCATGCTAAGAAATCAACTGCAGCAATAGCTTTAATAGATAGAGGCTAGAAAATACTAGACACAGAATCACCGAAGTTCAAACTCAAATAAAAAAAAAAAAAATTCACCCACTCACATTGCATACATGGCATTTTATATACTGTTGCTACTGCCTATAAGTTGCATTCCATACAAATACTTACTGGATGCCGAGGATCTGCAAGCATGGGAAAAAGTCCTCTAACAATTAGCGATTGCCTTGCCTGCCAGAAGAAAACCAAATCAATGGGTGGACGAGAATAATGAACTTCAAATTAAGCCGTCGTAAGTTTCAACTAAAATAACATTAAAAACAAACAGATCATAGATATAAACATATGATACTTGTAAATCAGCCGAAGCAATAATCATCATTTAAGGCAAAGCAATAATAGGTAACAAGTGCAAATTCCAATCTCTGACACGGGAACTTTTGTTTACAGATGGTACTTTCATAATGGACTCTCATCATCATTTTCTTTTTTTTAAGGGGAGTCTCACGATGAAATTAATACATCTGATTTGCTGTTAAATGGATATCAACCAGAAAGTGCACACATCATTCTGTGTGATCAGCAAAAAGTTAAAAAGTATTACTGTTTCTAATTCAATGATTATGATAATGCCTTTAAATAGGACATGGAATGAAGTGATAAAAACAGGTTTCTTGTCACAACTACAGGGACATGTTTGGACCTAAACAGAGCTAAATGAAATAACTTAGTCCATCTAGCCTACCTAACTTCTTTGTACTGATTCTTTATTCAAGTCAGTCTAGATAAGGCATTCAAGCACTGAACAAGGGGAAAAAAAAAGATAAAAGAAAAATGTAGCCAAAATGACTTGCTGCAGGAAAGACAGCACACAATAAAATTTATTTTAGCATACCTCAAAAGCACCAGTAAATGTCCAGCGCAGTTGATTTGTCTTAAGCCTTGGAATAACGACAGATATCACAGGCATTGTCGGTCTGTACTTAGCAATCAATCTGCATTGCGGTACAAAGATTTAAATTCTGATAAAGTTCTGTATTAAACATATCCTTTTATTTTCTTTATTTCAAGGAAAAGAAGTTTGTTGATCATCTCAAATCTGATTCTAAAACAACTCAAAGTAGAATCCCTGCCCATTTTCATTATAAATAAAATTTAAAAAAAAATATATATATAATTAAAATTGTTGCATAACCTTGCAGCTCTTCCTGTTGAAGTGAAGCAAATAATGACAGATGACTTCACCTTAATAGCTGCACGTACCTAGATAACCAAAGATGACGTCAAGATATGGTTAGTGTAAGAACGAATATAACAGATGTGTAACGCATACAATTTTCCAAAAACATGGAAAAGGAAAACAAGCACAGAGAACTATATGCTTCCAAGTAGGTGTACCGCAGAGGATGCAATAGATTCTAAATGGGTCATCGGTTCTCCAACACATTTGACAGCCTTCTTGTAATACATATCATAATTGAAAACCTTCTCTGCCTGCAGATGGAAATTTAATTCAATTACCAGATTAAGCCTTAAATTAGGGAAAAAAAAGTGCATAAAATGGGGCACAATACATGTCAACGTAACACTGGTTCAGTAGCCAAATAAATTTATAAATCTATTTTTGCATTTCTATGATCGTCCATTACAATGATCACCCAAGCCAACTCAACCACATGATTGAGCAAATTAGAACCAGAGTCCGACTCCAAGCCCCTATAAGGTCCATTGGCATCACCAATTAGCAAGAATTTAGTTGACCAGGACAATGGTTTGCAACCAGAAGAACAATAGCTTAGTACGTATAAGCAGTTGGCAATTCTTAATCCTCCCTTAATGTGAAGGACACAATTTTTCTCAAGAATGTTTCCAACACTCATGAAAAGAACACAAACTGAAACTATTTATTTGTTGGATAGGCTTAAATTATTTGGCTTATTGCCACATAGGGAGAGACTGCTCTGGCATTTGTGCTGATGATCCGAGTCCAATGAAAAATTGCAATGGGATAAGCTTTGAGGCTGTCACAGATAGCTTATAAAAATAAAAGAAAAAAGAAAAAAAGTGCGCAGCGTTGAAGATAATTAATTACAGAAGACTTACCTCAGCACATATTTTTCCAACAATAGAAATGGTTTCGACAGGGTACAATCCCCGCAGGGTCTCTGCACCTAGAACAATTGCATCACTTCCTGGAGAAATTGAAAAATGGAACTATGAGAGGCATATGTGCAGCACAACATTCAATGATAGTCACACCTAATTGGCCAAGGCTAAAAATATGCAGCATTAAGATGGCTGTAAGAAATTTATTAAGTCATTTTTCATGTCAGACCAGATGATACAGTAAGAAAGTCCAGGGATGTCATAATATAATGCCACTCAAGTATAGTGGCATAAGACATCAGAGCAAAAGACTAGGGAAAAATTTACCATCCAATACTGCATTAGCAACATCAGTTGCTTCAGCACGAGTAGGTCTCAGATTGTCTGTCATACTGTCCACAACACGAGTAATCACAGCGGCTTTTGAAGCCATGTTGCATTTGTAAACTGCAGCCTTCTGAAATAGAAACACCTGCGAAGTCCAGAGAGGAAGACTTTCTGCTTTCATTTTCCTTTTTGAACTCTCTTCTTTAGTGCAAAAATCATCATATAGAACTAACTTACATGCATTTCTTTGACTGTACCAAGTAAAAAATTGCACACTAATGCTCATGATTGTTATTATTAAAATCTGCAATTACAGGCCGACATTCAAGAGAAATACAGGTTGCACCGTAGGTAACAGTTTAGGTAACAGTTCTTTTACAGGCAGGGAATGGCGCAAGGAAATTGGACGAAATTTTCACAAGGCCCACCAAAATTGCTTTCCGAACCTGGGAGGGAATGTGCAACAACAGTTTAACCAGAAAGGCATATGATAAATCGTAATCTATCATCATAGACAACTCCCCAACATACTCCCTCCAATTTTCTTTTCGATCCAAATAGAATATTTCTAGACCCTCGTGTTTTGTCTTCTTCCGTTGTTCTTCCCCAATCCAGACATTGAAAGTGTCTTACACCATCGGGGATCTTTTACACCCCACATAAAATCATTGTACAGTTAGCGCATAATCCTTGCATAAAATTGCTATGTAATACTAACATACTAACCTTCTCTGGTGGAAGATCTATACCCAAATTTCCACGAGAAAGAATGATACCATCTGCTTCTTGTAGAATTTCATCAAAATGATTTAACCCCTAAAAGCACACATGATTAAATGAAATAGAAAATAGGAATTAAAATTAAATTCAAACATAAGTAAAAGACCAGAATTGAATATATATAAAAATAAAAAGAATAACAAAAATATATATGATATACCTCTATATTTTCAATTTTTGCAAAAATTTGAGTTTGACTGAGGTCCCCAAGTTTGGAAAGAAACTCCCGAGCCTGTGTAACATGTGCAAGTGAAACCACCATCAACTTAATAAAAGGCAAGTACCAAGAAAATTATTTTTTTCAATGGCTCGGATAATGATTTAATGATGCTAGAGACTGATTTCGAGAAGGTTAATATATATATATATATATATATATATAATCAAGGAAAAACCAAAGAAATTTGCTAGCAGGAAAATTCTTACATGTCGAACATCTTCAGCATGACGGGTATATGACAGTGAAAGGAAGTCTATATTGTTCCGAACACCCCAAGTGCTTATGACCTAAAAATGATCAGTAAAATTTATTGAAAACCTTCATGACACAAGCAAACATATAATTTTAAGATAATATCCTGCAAACAGTACACTAAAAGGCACAAAAAGTTTTTGATGGATCAAACTGCTTACCAATTTCTACTTTTACAAGATTCACTCAAATATGAAATCCAATCCCAGAATTACAATATTCAACCTCTTTTAAGCACCCAATGCTTCAATATTTTAAACAAAATGAGGTCTCAACTAATAAAATGAAACATTAAGAAGACCTCAGCTTAATGACCGCTAATTAACACCAAAATTTCATACATGAAAGCATGAATTTTACTAAAGAAGTAATGAAATTGAAAGATTAAGGTGTACTTTATAATGACTTGCTTTATTTTCACTTGGTTTTTATCACCATTGAATTATTTTAATCACTTTAACCATATGGAGATAAAAACCAAGGACAAACAAAGGGAAAAATCATTTCACCAATAAAATAAAAACATGCAACACATTTATTGGGAGAATAATGCCCTATAAATTAGGACTTTCAAGTCTAAAGATAAAAGAACACGCAATGTAGGACTATTAAAGAGGACAAAGAATGAATATAGAAAGAAACAAGAAGTCCATCACAATCAATCAAAAGACAGGTAACATTGAAAAGCACATATGAATTCTTATAGTGGCATCCTAGATGAACCAAGGTTATTAGAGAAATTTTAGATTCTTCCAAGATGGATAAAATCAAAAAAGATGGGCGAATAATTGACAGAAACGTATTCATTTCTATTAAGATTATGTTCCACCAAGGGTAGATTTCAGATAAGAAGAACAAGCTCAGTCCCCTCCCAGGAGTCCAAAACTACTCGACTCAACTCAACCTTAATCCCAAACTAATAGAGTCAGTGATATAATCCATATTATTAACCAGAATCACTTACCTCCTTGTCTTTATCAGTAAGGGTAGGCAGATCGATACGAATTTGCGAGACATGCAAAGTATACAGTGACCCAGCCAGTGTGGCAGAATTCTTTATCAGGCAAATCACATCTTCACCATTTATTTCAGTGACCTGCAACAAATTTATCCTTCGTGAAGCATCTTTAAAGGTATATCATAACTAGGCTACTTAATTTGAAAATAATATAGCAGTTATGTTTGAAGCACAGGTCTGACTTTCTTACAAGAGAATATTTACTGAAGGGTCAAACAACTAGCAAGTCAAGTAGCAGTTTTCTATATCTAAGTGAGTGACAGATCATCTAACAAGAGAAGTAGAATAGCTAACATGCCTTAAGTAAGTTAAACAACAAACATTAAGACTGGCCGACGAGAATAACATATTACATTTAACATTTACTCAAGATTGAACTTCAAGTGCACAAATATTCTGTTGAAACAGTAAAGCAACTAGTAAGTCAATTAACTAAAATGTCATTATAATGGAGTCTGGTACAAATTCAACTATAATTTCAAGCAACTAAAGTAAGTCAAGTAACTATAATCTTATCCAAATAAATGACTGATGCATCTAACAAGAGAAGATTTAATATAATGACCAGTCAGCATA
The DNA here is from genome assembly GCA_948193215.1 of Bocquillonia castaneifolia. Classification (NCBI taxonomy): domain Eukaryota; kingdom Viridiplantae; phylum Streptophyta; class Magnoliopsida; order Malpighiales; family Euphorbiaceae; genus Bocquillonia; species Bocquillonia castaneifolia. The sequence continues at coordinate 5,913 of CANYLF011021368.1, read as the reverse complement.
GAATAACAAATACGTCATTTACTCAAACCTTCAGCGTAAACATATAAGAATTGCATCACCTCTAGCCACACAGAAGTAGTTTCACTTCCCGTAAACAGATATTGACCAATAAAAATAGTATCTCCACTCTTAACTGCCTGCAAAAACAATATTGAACTGCTGTTATGGGAAAATAGCCCATGGTTTATAATCATTGGATAAACTTTATAACACAACCTAGATGTAGAAGTGGAAAGAGAGGAATTAGAACACCATACAGGAGAACTAAACTAATATGGAAACAGAAGTAGAAATCCTTCGTCTAATAGCTAAAAAAATATGATTATCTAAATTAAAATATAATTTTAATAAGAAAGACGAGCAATCAAAATAAGACACAAAAACCACTTCATATTTGTCTAAATACTTTTAACTCAATCCAATAGCATCTGACATATTAACCCTGATTGTGGACACAGATAAAGGTGAGCAGACACACAAATGCAGATGCAATCCCAAGTTTCTGACCATATGCACAACTATTGATAAGACAATCCCTACTAGCTATTTAGCTGTTGATTTTTCAAGAATTCCCTGTCCCAATACAGTCTAATGGATGCACGTCCAATATACTTCAACAATTGTTGAACATTCTGACAATGAAGACATACTTTATGATACAAAAATAAATCCCAACGACATGTATAGAAACTATTACCTTTGACAGACCAGTAAAATTTATTGGCAGCAGATTTGGAGAGGCTTCTTTGTCTTTATCTGGGGTCAAGACAACACTAGTATCTGCCTGAAGGGAAATCGGATGCTCAGTTTTATTTACAACTTGCAATTCTGGACCCACTGTGTCTAGCATGACCTGGAATAAATGACAGCAGAAACAGCAGTAAATGAGAAACAATGTAGATAGATACAATAGAATAGAAGGAAGGATAATATAAGAAAGTACATAAAATACAATCATGGATAGCAGAACATTTATTAGAAAAGAAAAAGGAAAACCTCGTAACCTCATAAAGAAAACCTCACAAACAATATTGTATAAAAAAGGGTGATAGCATCCAAGGGAATTAATTTGTGTCAAATGACACAACAACTTAAACCCTTTTCCAAGATGTACTCAAAAATTCTTTTTGGATACAAAATTTTAGTGTTGGAGATGCACTTCCTGCTTCTCAAGTACTTTGTGGACACACCAGATGGACACAGCTTTGATTAGAACTAAAAAGAAATATAATACTTATAGAAACTAAAACAACAAATTAGCAGCATTGCAATTGCAAGTTACAGTCAGTCACAACTAATGAATGTGCTACAACTTTTACTAGAACATACATTAAACAACACAGATATGAGACATGTAAAATTGCCTTACACTACCCCTTGTCCTGAAATTTCGAAATTGACATCATCACATCACATAATTTCTTTACAAGAAATAAATGAAGCTATAGGAATAAGCTTACAGCGCAAAGCTTCTTAGTACTCTTGACAGCTGCTTTAAGATTTTCCAAGGTCTCTTGGTGATAATCAGCATCACCCCAGGAAAAATCAAACCGTGCCACTGAAGAAGAAAAAAGCGGGCAAAGAAAATGAACCTAAAAGGCATACTACAGAAATTTTAAAAAAAAAGAGACAAATAAGTCCACCACCTATGTAATTTATTTAGACTCAATTAATTGTACTTAGATTTTTTTTCTCTTGTTTTTCAAACATCATGACTAGAGATAACCAAGACGGAAAAATTCAACAAAAAGGGTATTATTATTACTACTTTTATGTAATTAATTAAGATTGTAAAGTAACGAGGAAAACAATTTAAGAAAAGTCAGCAAAAGGGCACAAGTGGAAAATAGGATATACCTGACATTCCAGCATTTAAGCAACTAGAAATGGTATCAACAGTGCGTGATCTTGGTCCTAAAGTCCCAACTATCTTAGTCATTGAAGGAAAGAAACTCTGCATTATCATCATTATTAGTACAACAAAACAAACAGTCAATCAATCAGTTAGTCAACTCCAAATCAAAACATATAACAATTCCCATTTACTTTGACAATTAATTAGTAACCATAATCTAAAATTCTTTTACAAGAAAATGAAAGAAAGAGATAAAGAAAATCAAGAAAATGAAAGAAAGAATATTATCAAAGACTTTAAAGATTGATTAGAGCAAGCAAGCAAGAAACACAGAAAGAAAGTCAAGTCAAACCTTTACTGAACTAAGAGTCACGAATAACTTAAAAGTTTCAAAATTTTTTGCAATTTCTTAGTAACCAAACACTAAATTAAGAAAAGAAAAGAACATACGGATCTTGAAGGCTCGAGAATTGAAGCCATTCTAATGGGTTCTTCAAGAAGAAGATGAGAAGACTGCATTTTTTTTTTTTGCTGATCAGAGAGACAGAAACTGACTGGTGGATCAGAAATGGGGAGAGAAAGAAGAGGAGTCGGTGAATTTATAATAGCAAACAAGCAGAGATAGCGTGAATTTGGAGTTGTCTTTCTGCTTTTCGGTGTCAGTGTGCGTGTGTTCCTCTTTACATGTCTCAAATATTCATATTTTATTATACAAAATATTATCAATTTTATACCCTTTCATCAAATTTATTTTTTAATGTTCCTTTCTATTTATTAACTAATCATTTTCACGCTCCGTGCGCATAAATTATTAAAATTATTTAAATTTCAATAAATTTTATAATATTTTTTATGAAATTTGTATGATATATATTATTTATTTTAAATAATATATGTAATAAAAGTAAAAAATTAATTTTATTTTTAAGCTTGATTAATAAAATACACTAAATTATAGGATTGCAAAATTCATTAAATATATTTTGAATTTATATTTTAATTTTTTAACTTTATTATGTTTAAATTAGAAAAAGAATCAAAAAATTTATCTATAGGTACAACAAATTTAATGTTCATTTGAGCCGGACTACCCTTGATCATAAATTAAATACAAAATTTATATTATTATATCAACTTAAAATGATGAAATATATATTTTTAATATAAATAACATATAAACTAATAAAAATAATTTTATATGCATATAGTAATGTTCATACAATTATAAATTAAACTTGTATAATATGTCATTGCAAAGTATAAATTATATATTTTATAAGTTTTTTTTAAGCATGTCAAATTAAGAAAAATAATATATTTCAAAAATAAAATCTAATGTTAAATCTATTTTTTTAAAAATGTATAATTATATTTTATTTAACCATAAAACTAAAAATAAGTCAAATTAAGAAAGCTTTTAGAATTTTGAAAATCTATACTTACATATAATAAAAACTAAAAAATTCAAATTGATGTCTAAATATATTTATATAAATACTTATAAACTCTAATTATAAATACATGTATTAACATTTTTATTTATAATAAAATATATTTAGACACTAATTTGAATTTTTTTAGCATTATAATATCATATTTTATTGTTAACTATGAGTTATTACTTTTAATTTAATATAAAATAATAAAAAATGATTAAAATTGTATTAAAGAAGGTAATTAGTTAAAATAAATAAAAGGATGTAAATGTGTAATATATAAAACTCAAGGGAAAATCACTCTAATAGGCTATACCTTAGGGGGTGATTGTCATTTACCCTAATTCATAAATTTATTAGGAAATGAACATAATTTATTATTTGGCACAATTTTAAATAAAATTATTTAATTAGTTTTTTACTGACATGATGTTCAATGAATCAAATATAGTTTTATTTTATGTCATTTATAGTTAAATTAAAAAATTATTTAAAATACACAAAAATCAATCTAAACCAATCATAAAGTAAATAAATTAAGATTAAATCTAAAAATTTATAAAAATTAGAAAAATGAAATGGTGAGTTAAGAAAGTGCCTAAACTTTCTCTTTGCATCAACTTTTTTTTATATATAGATTAAAATTGATGTTTTTGATTGAGTAATAATGAATCTAAAACTCATTCGTATTTTAAAATTATAACTCATTAATTCTTATAATACATTTAAATTAGTATTCAAATTTATTTATGATATTTTAATTAATTATATAGTCTTTTATTTTATATCTTACTTTATCATTTTTAATTGTTTCATTATCTGTAAAAGAATTAAATATTCTATTTAATTATTTTTTAATTACTGAGATTAAAAAATATCGAAGTAGCTAACTCATTTATCACTTCATCGTGTAAAATAAATTAATTGCCTAATTAAGTCAATAATTTATTTATTATTATATTGTAACATTAATTTTGAAATTTAGTAATTTATCAAAGTGAACATTAATTAATAATTTTAATTATTATAAATATTACTTGATTATATTCTATTATTCGGTAAAGTACAAAACTTGACTCTATAATTCTATCATTGTTTCCTTTATTATTTTATTTTTTAATTATAAAATTTACACAAACTAATAAATAAAATTTAAAAATTATTTTATTTGCTACAGGCTCATTTTGACCTACTTCCACCCTTTGCCACGATTTTTTTTACGTCCGTTACTGCTTAGATTTGTTATAAAGAAAATCTTATAAATAAATTTATATGACCTTAAGATTTTTTTTTTGAAAGAACCATGGAAATTTCATTAACTCAAAACATGAACAAGAAAAGGAGGGAGTATTCCCACCACTCCATACAATCCGGCACAAAATTAGCTTATGCGATCTGCGATCTTAAGATATCATATCTACCTAAATTAAATCTAATAGTAGACATTGTAATTGACATGGAGTTCCAGATAGAATCCTCTTTACCGACTTTAAAAAAATTAATAATTTTAGTTTATTATCTGGTATATATCTTTGTACGTAGATAATTAATAAAAAGTTTTTTGGTATAATTTAAACGGTTCAAAAAATTCAAAGGGAAGTGTTTTTCATACACGGGAAGACGTAAGGAGACCGAAGAAGACTCAACTTTTGGGCAAGATCTTTTTTTTTCCCTTTCCTTCCATGCAATTTCATTTCCGGAAATTGCAGCAAGGGCCAAAGGAAAGGACTGTGCAGTCCTTGAAAAGACTATACATTAGTATCAACTTTATTAGCTAAAACTACTTGGCTGAATCCACCAACGGTCTTAATAATTTTAATTTAATCAACCTTGGTACTTAAATGAACACGCAAGTAGCAGAAATAAATTATTGTCGCATTTTTCATGTTTTTTCTTACTCATTTCCTGAGTCCTGAAGACTTTAATTAATATTGCTGGCCTGTCTATAAATACTAATGAGTGTCTATTATTCGTAATTTCACAACCAAATATACTTGCTTATTTCAGAATTATCAAGTCTATCCAATTTTTAAACCAAAAGAAATGAAACACATTGTTACCGAAATTCTTAGCATTGCTAAGCATTTCCCAGTTTCCCTAATCAATCTCGACGATGTTTTCACATATTTTTTCCAAATTGTTACTAAATGTTCTGAATTTGACGATGTTGCACCCAAGAAACCCTGCATTGACCGGAAACCACTGCAACAGGAACCGGAGGCATTTCCGAGCCAGAAAACTTGCTGTCTTAGTGAGAATTCAGATACCGAAGAGCTAACTATCGGAGAAGTGACGACGGTGATGAGAAATCTGGGAACTTGCTATGATCCAGAGGGTGACAAGCTTCAAGATACTCTTTGTTCAAATCAGATTACAGCTCTCTTTGAACAAGAAGAGCCGAGTCTACAAGAAGTCAGAGAAGCTTTTTCATTGTTCGATGAAAATAATGATGGTTTTATTGATTCGAATGAGTTGAAGAAAGTCCTTTCTGTATTATCCTTTGCAGCAGCTTCAGATGCAGAGTGCAGAAGAATGATTAATGCCTTTGATACTAATGGAGATGGAGTCATTGATTTCCAAGAATTTGTAAGACTCGTCGCTAAAAGTTTCAGCTAAGTAATA
>CANYLF011020893.1:0-14444 GCA_948193215.1 Bocquillonia castaneifolia | reverse complement strand
ATATATATATATATATATATATATGGTGTGATAATAAAACAACTTAATTAGTACCATATTCATCCATTTTAACTTAGTTTCTCATGCAAATATTAAGTGTTTTGTGTTTTTATTAATATTAATATTATTATTATTATTATTCATTGTTAAAATTTTTTATTATATTCAATTATTACTCTAATATAATTGATTAAGTTATGATGCAAATATGTATCATATTGAGTAAATATTTATTAATTTTAATTATAAATTTATAGTTTGTAAAATCTTAAGATTTTATGATTCGATTCTACGATTCGATTTTGTAAACCCCTCACCAATTCTACTTAAACAAGCGAGTTTAATAATCTAGGGTTGAGAGTTAGATTTTTAACACACATCGGGATAACAATAATTATAAAAAAAAAATGTATTCAAAGAGTATTATACAAAAATAATTACTTGTATAATTATAAAAGTTGATTAAGAACAAGAGAATAAGTGGGAGCCCACTAACTAGCAAAAAAGAAAGATGGATCTTACTATATCAAATGACTATACACATGAATGTATTAATGAGGAAATTTTTTACAATATCAAACTCAATGAAACATGGCGTTTCTCTTTAGAAAAAAAAATCAAAAACAGTAATTTTATGCATGATATAGGAATTGTAATTGAAGGAAGTTTTTAAAAAGATAAAGTTTAATAGACTGCCATCCTCAAATTTTGAAACTCCTCAAATTTGTTTAGTAGGTTTTAAATAAATTTTAATTGAAAAACATACTATATATAAAGGTATAATACTTCCTTATTTTTTTCAATTAGAAAAAGATTTAATCTCATTATTTATTTGTATTTTTATTTTATTTATTAAGAATAATTATATATAATTTCTGAAATCTTAGTCGAATGCCAGATATACACGTAATCGACTTAAGAGTATAATTTTCAAATCCCTCACAACTAAAAAAAAGAAATAATTATATATAAAATAGTTTATTTTATAAAAAATGAAGTTATTATAAAAATACCTATTTCATTTAATGAAAAAAATAATTTAACATTTTATATTTTTTAAAATTCTGAAAAAATAAGCGGTAAAAAGTGGTTTAAAATTTAGAAATGTGATTATAATTCAGTAAAAGAACTATTAAATAAATATTATATGAATTGTTTTATTTAGATGAATTTAGGGTATTATTTAGAACCAAAGTCAACAAAACAAAAGAAATAAAAGAAAATATCTTTATTAAAAAAAAAGAAAAAATCTAGTAAACAAATCTTTATATAAATTACCAAAGTAAGTAGAAAAAGATTTTACTAACCATACATACCCTTTTTCATTTTGATTTTTAAAGCGAAAACCTCTTCTTTTTTTTTTCTTCTTTTTCTCCTTCTTTTTGTTCTTCTTCTTTTACTACTTTATTTATTTTTAATTAAACTGATATTTTTCTAATACATTCATTCATTTAAAACAATAAGACAAACCCAGATTTCAAGAAAGGCCTTCTCTTTCTTTCTCTCTCTGAGTTGCCCTTTCTTTCTTCTCATTCTCACACTCTTTCATAATTTGGTGCATTTACTTTATATTTTGTCACTTCAATTAGAAGGGCAATTTGAGTTCAAACCCATAAGTATTATTAAAAAAAAAAAGTAAAGACAGCATTTTTATATTATTATTAAGCTTTGAAGCTATCAGAATTAATAATAAGCAGTTCTTTGTTTTGAAACTGCAAGAAACTTCAAATGGGTATTGCTAATCAAGAAGCAATCAAGCAGTTTCAGACTTTAATGGACCAAAGTCAGCTCCCAAAACCCAGTTTTATTTTTATTTTTATTTTCCTTTATTGGTCTTGCACTAACAATACTGACAAAGTTCCTCTGTTTGTTTTTTTGGTGATAATCTAACAGTAGATGAGCCACTTAAGAACACATTTAAGGTTTGTCATCTCTTTACTTGAAGCTATTTTCTTGATCGGTTTTTCATCTGGGTGTTCAAAAATGATCTTGTTTTTATTAGAAATTTGCAAATGAAGCTTAATAGTTCTTGGTTACTGAATTGTTTTAGTTTAGCTGTGTAAACTTTTCATCTTAATTAGCTGTGGAGTGTACAGAAGTTACATAAAAAGGGTTAAAGCAATGATCTTCTTTCCTTTCCGAGTGGGGGTGAAAGGGTAGTGTGGAAATGGAATTTGATCTAGGTTTCTAATGTTTTTTTTTTTTGTTTCATTGGTTATTGCCGGAGCTTGTTGCTGGGTCTGATCTATATGTTGTTGATATTTAATGTTTGCTTATAAAGAGATGTAATTGTCTTTGATTCCTTGACTTGCATGATTCTTAGGTTTGCTGAAAGAATTATGCTTGCTTTTTGATCACCAATGCATGATATGCTTGATCTGTCTAGTTGTTCCCTTGGTGATGCTTAATACTGGGACAGATTAAACACAAGTCTTAATGTGCTTGCATGTTTCATTCTGATAGAAGATATCAGTTTTGTTTTGAGTTGAATAGCGGTGGGGAATCTTTGTAGCTAACTTTGCATTAGATTTTGATAAAGCATTCTGGAAACTTTCATAAAATGGTAGGCTTTGTCATACTGGTTTTAGAAGTATTCTTCAAGTTCCTTTTAAATTTATTTGACCAAAACGGCTAAAATATTTGAAGTCTCGGTAGTATGCTCATGAGCTAAAATGCAGCCGTCTCTAGTTGTAACTTTCTGATGCATGACTAAATTTATGGCTAGAATTTTGTTCACAGGAATATGAATGTGCATTTGTGATATTGGCTTTTGGTAATTTTGGTAGAGAATGATTAAGCTTGTGGATTTCAAATAAATGCAGCTATCAAACATTAGTAATAAAGTTAGGGAATCAGACACATATGGTGTCAGGATAGAAATATAAAAAATGTATAGAGCTGTGAGAATTCTTTCTAAGTCTGCTCTGTGATAGTTATTATGAGGTTAGTTATGAAGTCATTTATTATAAGGTCTTTGAATTGTAGCAAGATTAAAAGGTAATAAGAAAGAGAAGCATTATTCGCTGTTCTTGTCCAATTTATCCTATATAATTGGAGAGTTTTATCTGGTAATCTGTTTTCCTGTTAAAGAGGATTTTTATGAGATTCTTTGAAGTATATATAACAAATGTTATCTTAAAGTTTGTTCTATGATCTGCAGAATATGCACCAGGGTTATCCAAATGACACATTGGTGAGATTTCTGAAAGCAAGAGACTGGAATGTTGCTAAGGCCCATAAAATGGTTAGATCTATCAACTTTACTTGAGAATATTTGTCTTTCCTGTTCCCATAAACTTTTGTTCTGCATTCTTTTATCTTTGCTTCTTATTCTTTGCCATTATTGCATTGTTTTTCCAGTTGATTGATTGTTTAGAATGGAGAATACAAAATGAGATTGACAACATATTGACGGTAAGTTTTTTTGGTACTACATTCTAGTTTGATTCTGCACTCTCTACATTAGTTAATAACATAAATTTCTTGAACCATTTGAAATTTGGAATTATATATTAGAGATATGGGCACTTTTGTTCTTCAGTTTGTAGAATTTTCAGTTTTATATTTAGGAAGAAGGAATGTGCATGAGACACAACATCAACAATACAAAAGGTAGTATTTATGGAATAAGCATAAAGTAAAGCTACAAAATTTAATCAATCTAATTGGCTGGAGAGACAAAATGCATGTAAAAAAAAAAGATAAGAAAGGAATTGTTTCCAGATGGAATTTGAATCTACTAAAAGAAGAAACCCAGCACCTATGGGACTCGTTCACATATGCTGCAGAGCTCTTCCTAGCTGTACCCTAATTAAATCCTCAAGGTTAAATCCTAGGAGCTTCGAATAACTTATCTTGGAAACCAGCTTGTTATGACAAGGGAGTTTCTCATCTTGGCAACAAGCTCAATTAGCTTCTGGTTAGACCTCAATTAATAGACCAGCAACACAGAATGCCCAAGTTAAATATCCATAGTTACTTGCACAACTGACTTTAACCCTTTTTTATAATCTATGCAGTTACAGCAAGGGCTTGAATTCCGTGCAAGATAAAATGTCGTTTGGATGTTTCAGGGCATCTACATTTGCATTACCCTTTTACCTTAATCCAGTGACAGTAATTTGTGTCTGAGCTCTGAGCTATGTATCTCACATAAAATGAAGTCTCATGCATTATTATTCTAGAGGTTTAGGGTGGTCAATATCCCCACAAATGCAAAATAATCATGTGTTCATAGTGTTGAATAATAAGTATTTTTTTTATTTTCTTATCTGTGTGCAGAAACCAATCATTCCAGTTGATTTGTATAGAGCAATTCGAGATACTCAGCTTATAGGAGTATCAGGTTATTCTAAAGAGGTATGTCAAGTTTTTCAAACAAATTGTTCTTTAAGGAATAGAACTATTCTTATTCCATGGCCAGCTTTTCTAAAGAGATTTGGTGTTTGAGGTTCTCTTTTTGGATGAAATGTTGCTCATTCAGGATTTTTGGAGTGCAATTTCTTGTTATCCTCATAAGATGGGCCTTCAGAAACAACAATTAATTAATTATGATCCCAAATCTAATTTTAATCTTATCTCTGTTAAATTCTCCAGGGTCTTCCTGTTGTTGCCATCGGTGTTGGGCTCAGCACATATGATAAAGCATCTGTAAGTATTTTATAACTTTATTATGCACAGCATTTATTCTAAAATATGTGTGCGCTTTTTAAACTTTTTGTGTTATTACTTCAATTCAATTAGGGAAACTCAAAAATAATATTCAAAACCACTCAATGAACATACATAGTGGAGGTTGTTAATGGAAGTTTCAAAGGCTAATGTAAATTGGATGCACCTTATTTAGCCTCTTACTTTGTTGTCCTTCAAATTATAAAAGCCAAAATAAAATGTAAGGTACCAAGAAAATTTGGATTTTAATGTTATTTTATGAGCACTACAATTACCTTTTCATCCATGTAATTGACAAAGTCAAAACTCAAGGAAACATTAGGGACAAAAATGTATACACACTCCATTTCACCATTCATATCACTGTTTCAAAGCTTGTATTGCAATTAAATTTGGTATACTTGAAGTTTTTATTTTGTCATTACATCAGATGATTTTTATTATTTTAATTTAAATTTGACTCTTAGAATCTGCATACACAGCAATTGGGATGATTTTTTCACTTACAAATAATAAAAGATAAGGATAATGTGCTAGAGCTAGATGCATACCTGCTGAACTTTTGTTTTTCTTTTGGACTTTTGGCGTGTTCGTGTGTGACAGAGCTGTCATATTCGTGTGAAAAACATGGTTTTAAACACTGGACAGGACCAGTTCAACTGGGAACCGATAACTAGTCCAGTCTAGCAGGAGTTAAAAATTGAAATCCCAGTTAGGGATTTGGCCATTTTTTACCAGTTTGACTGGGATTTGGACTGGTCAAACCAAACAAGCTGGTTTATTAATAAAAAATAGAAAAACTTAGAAATTAAAAACAGCTTTTTTCAGAATGGTTGGAGCATCCATTGAATTAGTTCAACCGGCTGAATGGCAAACCAGCAGCCCATTCAGTTCAGCCACCAGTTCGCTTCTTAAAACAATGGGGAAACTGTAAAATGCTTTCCTTTAGTTAGATACTTAACGAATATGGGTGCTTGATTATTCAAATCTTTTGGTCTTTAGACAGAGTCATCCTCTTTTTGTGTCTCCCCAATACAATTATAATGATCATCACTGACGTTTTTTTTATTGGTTCAGGGGCATTACTACGTGCAGTCACACATTCAAATGAATGAATATAGAGATCGTGTAGTATTGGTATGTATGGTCTCTGCCAATTTTAAGGCGGTTGCTCATATTTCTGGTTTGTCATGTAACCTGACTTGAGACTTTTCTCTTGTAGCCTTCTGCAAGCAAGAAGTATGGACGCCATATTAGCACTTGTATCAAAGTTTTAGATATGACTGGCTTAAGGCTATCAGCATTGAACCAAATAAAGGTATGCATTGAGGAGCCATCTAATGTATCACCTATTTTCTGAGAAAAAAAAATTCTGATACAGTTGCCAACAGATTAGTTACAAGAACTGAATTACTACATTTCAATGCAGTTAAACAGTGTCTTTCCAATTGTAGGTTCCTGTAATGAGGGTGGGGTTGGGGGAGGGGGATGGCATTTTTCTATGTTTCATTTGTATCAAATTACAAAAATTATCTTGTTCTTTCTAAAAGTCTTCATGGAGGCTGTATTCTGACTTTTGATCTTTTATCACAGCTGTTGACTGTTATATCTACAGTTGATGATCTAAACTATCCAGAAAAGACAGACACGTACTATGTTGTCAATGTCCCATATATATTTTCAGCATGTTGGAAGGTTTGGACTTTTTCTCAAGCAAAAGAGTTTCTAGTACTCCACTTGATGCTGTACATTTTCCATCAAAAGCTCAATGCTTTGTAAAATATGTGCCAGGTAGTAAAGCCTCTTTTACAAGAAAGAACGAGGAGGAAAATTCAGGTTTTGCAAGGTTGTGGAAGGGATGAATTGTTGAAGGCAAGGCTCTAACTAATTATTGCTTGAAATTCTATCCTAAGAATGCACTTTTCTTTTAACATGATTGTTAGCTTTATCCTCTAAATTTCACTAAAGCATTAATGAACGTCTCCTAGAAAAAAAATTATTTTGCATGCTTGATTGCCGCAGCAAGTATGGTTTCATGTTTCTATTTTACTAAAGCACATTAAAAGTCTTGATCATGGTTGTACCTATTTTTGTATAAGGTTGTTCATTTTATGTTCTCCTTGTTTGGTGGTTCATCTCCCTGTTCACCATTATGGTGCCAACTAAAATTATTTTTATTTCTCTTCTCCAACCTCATGTAAGAATGCTAAATCAAATTTATTTCCTCAATGATAAAAGCGAGCAGTTTGACCCTTTCTTTTTTCAAATACAGATTATGGACTATTCAGCCCTTCCACATTTTTGTACAAAAGAAGGTTCTGGCTCATCTCGTCGCACAGGGAACGGAACCACTGACAATTGTTTCTCCTTGGATCATGACTTTCATCAACAACTATACAGTTATATCAAGCAGCAAGCTGCTTGTACAGAATCCATTGCACCAATCAAGCAAGGTTCTGTCCACGTGAGTATTCCAGAGCCAGATATAGAAGATGCCAAGATTGCCAAGACAATAGAATCCGAGCTTCAGAAGTTTGGGGATCTGAATGGATTCTAACTCATTAAACGGCCTGAAAATGATGGCCACTAAACCTTGCACAATTTAACATTTTCAAATCTTTGCTGATACCACACCAGACTCGAACTCTTGGGGGCTGACTCCTTCCTGACTGCTTATATAGCAGGTCTTTGTACTTCAATTATCAGTGCTTTGTGTGCATCAGCTCGATGCAGGTTTAACAAAGCAAAGATAAAGCTAATATTTTGTAGATTTGATATAACCACTCTGAAGTGGATGATTATAACTCTGGCGTTGTATGAACTTTCTACTCAGATGCTAGAGTGAAAGTTGTTCCATTATCTGTTGTCTCAGAGCTATTGCAGTATTATGTTGTCTCATGCCAACTATTGTATTATTGGCTCAGGCCATGTAACAAGCTTAAATAGCTTCATTAGTGATACAAGTGCAACGTTTATTTTAGCATAAATTGAACCTTGGCTTAAAGTTGTTTATGATAAATTTTAGGAAAGGCCTAACGAATATGGGTAATTTTTACTTTTTAAAACATTGAAAATGAAACATATATCATGGAATTAACAAATTAATTGAAAATAATTTGCCATATCAAGTGTAGTAATTGAGATGATCACAAAAGTTGAGGAAATCAACTACACACGATACCCTTTTGATTAAGAATAAAGAACATGATGAGACGAGGAAAACAAAAACCATCATAGATTTGATTATATGCACAATTACAATCTTCAGGGAATGAGAGAACAAATAAATAATAATTCACATGCCCTTACACAAATCGGATGCCCTTACACATATCTGATGAAGTTTGGTTAAAGCCCATTTCATGTAAAATTAATGTTTCTAACAGTATAATGAAGGATAAAACACCATAAAACACACTGGATTCAGAAGTTCTATCTTAACTGTTTGTAGCAGTTATAGGCAACCGCCACGGACACGGCAGCACAAACAACAGCAAGAGTTGCATATGTATCTTCACGCTCCCAGCTCTCAAACCATGTCGGCATAGCACAAACCCTACGCGTAGACATACCTTTTCCACTACTACTACGGGATAGAAGTCTCTTGCTGCTCTTCTTCTCAGGTGACCCCTTCACACCCTTCTCTTTGGCATCCAGAATCTCCTCCTTGTGTGTTAAAACAGGGTTTTGACAACAAGATTTTCCATTTTGTTGGCAACATCCCATAACTTCTGCTTCAGAATGTATTGCAGCAGTTCTTACTTCATCTGCTTCAGAATGTATCAGCTCCTTAGCGTTCTTTCCTACATCTCTCTCACTGTGTAGTTGGAGCCTTAGTTCCTGGGATTTAATCTGTTCTTCTTCAGATAAACCCATTTGGCCCCTGGAATTAGCATTAAAATCAAGGTTTCTATCACTAAGCACATATGCAGAATTGACAGAGATGAACAAATATAGGAACAACACAAGATGATCCACATAAACTAGGAAGGATCTGGATCAACGAAGTTGTATGCTTTAACTTTTTCATAGTCCAACAGCCAATTTCCATGTCCTATCAAAAGAAATACTGTGGTTCATGTTACATAGGGTCCTAAATAATGATTTCAAGCCACTTGACTATATGTTAAATCACTCAAACTTTTAAATTTTGTACCAGTAAGATCAATATTGCCATATCTGGATAAAATCTCAGGCAACATACCTGAGTGAGACTTTTTTCGATATAGCTCTCTGTATTTAGCGACTTTCTTGCTTAATGTTAGAAAAGAGATGTAGTTAATCTACATAATTCATATAATAGTAACCTTACTGAAAGAAAATGACTGTATTAATATTTTACCATAAGTTCAGTCGACTATTCATAAAATTGACCTATCCTTCTGCAGATAGATCATATTATTCGGTCACTGCAATCAAACTGTTCTTCTAGGTGTAAGAAAAGATCATGATAAAAGAAAAATTAAGCACCTCAAGAAACAGTTAGGCATCAGAAATTTGAGAATTACCTCCATAACCAATCCACAATCTCCCCTTTTCCAATATGCTGCTCAAGTAACATGGGTACATCATCAGGGGTGACATACCCGTACCTGTAGAATTTTATAATTTATCTCAAAAACTGTTTAATCATCTGGAAAGTAATCTACAATATTGCAACTGTGGAAACGGAATAAACAAATGATAAATTCAAAAGGAAGGCATATGAAATAAGACGCACATAAATCATTTACTTACCAGTGTCCAGTAATGACTCCATTGATACTTGATCCATATATTATGACATTTCCTGCATACTTATGCCCCCCTATGTGAGAGCATGGGCTAACAGATACTTTACCATGAAGTCCATGTATTTCTATCTCCTCTTTGAATTTACCAACCAAAACAGGTCCACAAACACCACAGCGACGATCTCGAGACCCATGACAACATACGAAAATGTAAGAACCATTGAGTGTTTCTGGAGTTCCAGGCAGCCATTCACCTTCCTTCACAAGCACTTCCTCAACAAATGTGTCCACATCAAAATGTGTCAGTCTCCTGCATCCTCAACAAATGTTAAACAATTAAAGTGAACAGATATAATTCAAGGAAAAACAATCCAGGACTATAAAAAGAAAATAATTGACCTGTATCTGATCATGTCAGGGAAGATTAATACGTCGCCGTTTGAAGTCTCCGTTCCATCATGGCCCTCACATATTGTTAAACGAGTCTAGATGACAAAATCAGGTAAATAAGAAAATTAATTAGTGCATCCATTGATTTATTCTATAATTAATTAGGAAAACTAATTACTTGTTTTAAGAAAAGAACAAAGTATTATTCTCAGCCTGCATGAGCAACCACGTATACATGCATGCATATATATGCGCATCAACATGTGTGCAGGTATCACATTACTGCATTTATAGCATACTCTGAGCATTGAACTACAAATGATGGCTGACCCCATGAGCCAACAAAAACCATGCCAAACCAAAAAATTAATTTTCAAATCTCATTTTCCGAAAGTGATTCATCCACTGATTCCATGTTTTTACTCCCTTAAAAATTTAAGAAACATGAAAATAAACAAGTGTGTGCACAACCAGCAATGAAACCCAGAATCATATCTTATAGGTGTATCTCCACATTATTTCTCCTCTAGATTCTCCTGAATCATAAGTGCACTTTATAATCCCCATTCCAATCATTGAACATACACATGTATCACATTATATTCAATCTACATGACATAAAGCAGACAAACATTGCCATGCAACGTGAAGAAACAAAAAACCACCTTTTACGTTATTTCCTTCAGGATAAACCAGAATTAGTCATTCTCGTAAATAAGGAAAACCGTAATGATGACACCAATGAGGAAATACTCATAAATGGAAGTCAAACATAAGAGTAATAAATGATACGGAAAAAAGGCAGCCATCTAGCAATCATCCATTTCATAAAGTTTCCCGTGCACATAAACCTGATAATTAACTGGTCAGTATGAGTAAGAGCTTCTGTAACACTTAAAATTATATATTTTCTTTAAAATTAGAAAGCCTCATTAAGTGATTTATCATAATTAATAGATTAAAGAGTGTCAAAACAAATTCTCATTACACTTCTTAGTCTACAAAAACGAGCCCCATGAAAAGGTACTATAATCGTTATATGAATACACTGATAGATAGCTGAATTTCTTTCCTATAACTTTTCTAGTGAGGGTAAGTTGGTGCAGTTGCCAAGGTGAAGTTATATAAAAAAAAAATACCATAAGAGCTAAAATGAAATTCATTGGTTGCACCATAGCTCCATAGCTGTTAAGATTTTAGTAACAATTGCACGTGTAATATAATAATAAAAAGCTCAACAATACCAAAGGGGAAAACAATTATCATTTAGCAGTTATACAACTCCTGGATGCATTGGCCAAATGACTCACTCCAAGAATTTCAAAACTACAGTAATTATATAATGACTAAACTCCAATGACCAATAGTCTACCTAATAATATCACTCTTATATTTGATACATCACTTAAATAATTAACAGTATCCTGAGATTAAATTCTCCACGTAAACTTGGAAAAAGAAAAGCAAAACAAAAAAACGCCTTTAGATTTTGAGCAATTATGTTAATTTGGGAAGGGCAGTTTGTAGCAGTTCGATGCATCATCTGAATCCTGATCTTTCTTGTCAAAACCCGAAACCACAATCAATCAAGTCCAAATGCCTATCAACATCTAACCTCAATTCCTAACCTGTCTAACAACTTTCCATAATCAACATCATTCAATGAGTTCAAACAAAGCCTATTGACACTACAGGAAAAGTCTAGTTTGAATTACAAAACCAATTAGCACAACAGCTAAATAGCTTACCCAGCCTACAAATTACCAGAAAAGAATAAGCTATACAAGACATTTGTCAACTGCCTAACCAAAGAACCAACAGCCACAAGAACACCGAATCACACCACTGATGCGTCATAATCATATCTCGGTTTAATAATTGTGAATAAACTTCAATCTAGTAAATCCAAACTAGAGGCTTTCAAAAACTCCTAAAGCACCCCCAGTTCAGTTCACTAAAAAAAACAACCTACATTAAAATCCATAAACCCAAAACACCTGCCTCCAAATCAGTCCTAAAATTTAAATGATCCTACTGTCACTTCTCAAACTAAGCCAATCAACAGACCAACAAGCACCATTCGGATACAAAGAGAGGAAAAAAAACAGAAAAAGAACAAACCATGAAAAAAAAAATCCTCTTTAGTTCACTAAAACTAATATTCCATATTTACAAACAGATTTCTTTTCCTTAAAAAAAAACACATAAACCCAATTCAAATTCACTCAAAACAAATCTACCCACATGCAAAATCGTAGATAAAAATCAGAAACACATAAACCCAGTTCAATTGAATCAAAATAAAAACAACCCACATCAAAAAAAAAAAAAGAAAAAGAAAAAAGAAAACCTCTTTGTTCATATCAGGCTTTCTAGCCAAGACAGCAGCAGAGAGCAACCTAGGCAATCGATCGAACTCAGCAGCTTCAATTCTAGGAGGCCAAACAGAAGGGTTTTTATAACATAAAAAGACATGACGTTGATAAAACTGAACAGAGCCAGCCAAAGGGTTTTGTCTGAATTCAGGTCTAGAAAACCCAAACTCAATATCACTGCTACTACTGGCACTTTCACTGAGAAAACTGGCATCGTTTTGAAAGCTATTAGAAGCACTGCCTAAGTGGGACCCAGACGATGATGGATGATCAAGCGTTATTGTTGTTGGTGCAGAAAGAAGAGTAGCAGCAGCAGTAGTATCACTGTCAAGATGATCAGAAACTGTAATTGGAGATGAAGATGATGATGGATTGCCTGTATATGCAAGTGGCTCTTCTCTCATATTGCTCTCCATTTTTTACTGTTGAAAAAGAAAAGCCCTTTTCTTTCTTCTTTTTTAATTTTGTTTATAAGAGAGAAATTGAAAAAAAGATGGGGTTTTTAAGGGTTTTTTTTTTTTTTTTTTTTTTTTTCCAGTTCCAGTGGCATTGGAAGTGAGTGAGTAACAAGAGTGAAGATGTGTTTTATTATAGTTTATAGTTTTGCAAGTACTGTCTTTGACATTTTTTGTTGTGTGTTACTGTTTATTGTTTCACTTGCTTGCTTCTCATATCCACGTCTTACTTCTTTCTTGTTATTAATAATAATTCATTTTTTTAATTTATTTTGAACATTAAATTTTTATTTAAATTTTTGGTATGTTGATTAATTCATATGAGATTATTCTAAATTAGCTAAGATTTCGAATTCATTTCTCTAAAATCATATTTGTGTCAAATTTTAACTTTTTAAAGAATTTTCCTATGTAATTCTATCTAATTCGAGATTAGTTGTCTTAGAAAAAAACACAACTAATAATGTTTATTATCTATTTTTAAAATTAAAATCTTTCCATTTGTATTTTTGTAAGATTATAACTTAAGTAAGAAAATTCTATTCATAAATACTTGTGCGGTGAATTTTTCTTGCAATTCATTGACTATAGTTAAAGCTAGGAAGTTTTACTCTATGTTTTTTTTTTTATGTAAATGAATTGTGAAATAACTTTAAAGGTGTTTGAAATAACTTTTCAAGAGTTTTTAAGTCCTCAACATATATTTAAGAATATTTGATTAATTTTTTTAAGAGTTCTTGATAGTCTTTTCAAAGTATCAAAAAGTAGTAACTAATAAACATTTTAATTTGAAACTTTTTAAAAATTGTTCATTTTTTATTGGTACATTTTAATTTATTTACTCTTTTGTTATTTTTTAAGTATTAATTTGTCACAGCCGTATATAAAAAAAATTAATATGCATTAACATATCATTAATTATGTCATTTACATCATAATATTGTGTGCTATATTGCATAATATAATGTGTTAGAAGAGTATTGTGTGTAGTAAAGTTTATGGAAGTTAGGTTAGAATAAGGACCTAATTGAAAGGAAAGTTAAAGGAGTTATTTGTGGCAGAAGTTTGAAAGATGGTTATTTGGTTAGTAAAATTTTCATAGAGGGCTTGTGGGAGATGTGAGTTAATTATAATTATTATTATTATTAAAAAAAGATTATTTAGTGGACAACCACCGAAATTCACTACTACCCACATTCCTATCTCATTTTATTCTCTTCCTCTTCATTTTTCTTTTCTTCTTTCTTCCTCCTTTTCTTTTATTTCTGCCCTCTTATCATTCATCCATCAAAAATTATCCAAATATTTTTCTTTAGGTCTTAAGATTGAAGAAGAACATCTAGTAAGGAATAATTTGAAGGTTAGAAGCTTGATTGAGGTAATTCTTTTCTTTGTAGTATTTTAATTTAATTAAGGTTCATATAAAATTTGGGGAAAACTTGATTTTAAGTTGTAATAATGTAATTAGGACTTGATTAAGTATGAATCATGTATTAATTTGTAGAAATAATATTATTTTGAAGTTTATTACATGAATTTATTCAAAGTATAAATTTCTGTTTTTATACTCTAAAAAAAACCTTAGTATTTTGATCATAACTTGAGTTATACAAGTCCAAATTGGACGAAATTGGTGGCCATGGAAACTTTAGGAGGTCCTCTACAACCCTGTAAAATTTTAGAAGAAAAATCATCCATTTGGTTAGGTTTTTAAGGTTAAACTTTGGACCACTCTGTTTATACGAGATTGGGAGTAGCTGTATTAGAAAAATTATAACTTTATTTATATACATGAATTTTAGATGATTCTTATTGCTACG
>CANYLF011020504.1:0-12611 GCA_948193215.1 Bocquillonia castaneifolia | reverse complement strand
TGGGAGTATGCTTTTACAGGGAAAAGTCCAGAATTCTGTTTTAAAACTGCGATTTTTGGGAAAATTGTCCGTTTCTAGCTTTTTAAATTTACAACGATCGTTGTAGGGGTCACAACGATCGTTGCTGGTTTTGCAACGAGCTCGTTGCTAATTCCCATGAGCTCGTGTACCCTACTGGAAGTTTTGGCAAATTTTTATGTTTTCACAACGATCACTGTTCATTTTACAACGATCGTTGCTAATTGAACAACGATCGTTGCACCCTATTTTCTTAAAAAAAAAAATAATTTTGGAGGGAGTTCTATTTGAATTTTAATTTAAGATTAATTACTATTATTATGTTTTAAGACAGTATTATATCGTTTTGAGTTCGGGTCGTTTCAAAAAGCTTACCTCATCGCTGCATTCCACGTGAAGGCTACTGGATACTTATTTATAGACTTGTAGAACCACATATTTTGATAAAACAGAAACCCAAGGAACTAAAGAAATGGCAACGCCACATAAGGGACTGGCGTTTGGTCCCAATGCCACCTACCCACAGGTGTTTGGGCCCAACGCCACTCCTGCTTATGGCGTTTATGACTAGATAGAGAACAAAAGATGCGATTTGATGGTTTTCGGGTTTACCAAGCCCCAAAAAACACATACAAAGACAAAAATGCATAAAATCATCACCAAAACATGCAAAAATGCATGAAACATGGCAAAACAACCTAGAGCTAAGCATGACATGCATAAAAATTCAAAAAGATGCAAACTTTACAAGTAAAGCAGTCAAAGATTACAACTTTACATAAAATAAATGTGTTCATGCTTTAGAATGACATTAATAATGTAGATCTGACATATATACATCATTTAAAAACATTTAATAACAAAAAGACACAAGCTTTACACAAAAAACATTAAAAGATCATAACTTTATACTTAAAACATGCAAAAGATGCCAGCTTTATGCATAAAACGTCAAAAGATTCAACCTTTAAACATAAAACATGCAAAAGATGCAAACTTTATTCATGACACAATAAAACAATAGAATTTCACATGTTACATACAAAGAACTTTATTCATTAAAACATAGAAAGAAAACAACTTTACATAAAAAGATGAAAACTTTATGCATTAAAACTCAAAAGACATGACTTTTGTGTAAAAGAAATAATTTTTATGCAAAAAGAAATGCTTTTTATACAATAAAACATGAAAAGAAAGAAATTTTATTCATAGAAAACATGTTAATAACACCAAGCAATTCAGATCTGAACATATAAATATGCAAACATGCAAAAGAAATAATTTTCTACCTTTATAGACCATAAACATGGCACATAATGACATTTAATCAAAAGAAACATGCAAAAACATTATTTAAACATGTAAACTAGAAGATTATAGTAATAAAAACAATCTAAAACATCAATCAAACCATGAAAACATGCAAACAATCATGAAAACATCAAAGAAAACAAAGATTAGAGTGCTTACCTTGCAAGGAATTGGATTGGAAATGATTGGGTAACCTCATATCTGATTTGAGTGACTTTATTATTGCTTTTTGTTGATTGAATGCTGCTGGAACTTGACTTTAATGATTTAGAAACTCCAAACCACCTTTTTAATGTAAGATTCAAAAAGTTTTTTAGCTTATTTTGTTAAAAAGTAATGCGAAAGAAAGTGTTTCTTAGCTATGAATGAGTTTTAGAGTGTTGATATCTGTAATCAAACCCTAAAATTCGTATGCTCTAGCTGCCTCCCCCTAAACATAGTTTTAGATGTGTATTTATACCCGATTTAGCTTAAAACTTAAGCTAGGGTTACCACAAATAGTTTTCTATTGAAATTCAGTGACTTGAGCCTAAAGTAAAGGATGTTTTGGACAAAATAGCCCTCTAGAGCTTTAGGACGCGTGTACAACTTGTATGGGCCATTTCTTACTGAAATGGCCCAGAAAGGGGCTTTTTATAGCTGGGGATGACTGACTGGCGTTGGGCTTTCTTGTGGCATTGAGCCCAACGATGGTCTCACGAGTGGCATTGGGCCCAACTCCACTTGGAAGAGTGGCGTTGGGCCCTTTTTGGCCTCCAAATGTCTGATTTTACAGAAACTTAAAATTGAGAAAATGTGCGAAATGGCCTCACTATTAACCAGTTAAATTTCAAGTCATTTGGACACTTTTAGAAAAAGTTATGATGAAAACCGTCTAAAAAATGCATCATTTATGCTCAGAACCGGGTTTTGGAGAAAACATGTGTTGTACAAGCTTAGAAAACACTTAAAGTGAAGCAATGCAATCTTTAGAAAGCAATGTCAACTTAATTCATGCTACTTATAACATGAACAATCATCATTGGGCCTCCGAGCTACTTTCGTATTCCTGCATTAAAAATTAGGTGTTAACATCAAGCCTCTAAGAACTAGTAAGTCAAAGATGAGAAGCTTAAACCATACGCGGAGTACATCTAGATGCTCACACTGAGCATTTCTAATTATACCTTCACACACCTACCCAGAGAAGAAAGCTAGATGGCCGATGCTCTTACATCCTTAGCCTCTATGTGGGACAATTTGAAATGTGGCTACGAAACCTTTAATAATGGGTAGAGCTAGAGTTCCATGCTATCAAGGGGACTTGGTAATGGCCGTGGATGTGTCAAAAGAGAAGCCATGGTTCTATGATTTTCTCAAATTCCTAGAAAAAAAAGAATACCTAAAAGGTGCTACCAGAAGGCAGAGACATGCTTTAAGGTTCACCTCAAGAAGTTACACTTATCATGAGGGAATTCTCTTCAAAAGAGCCTTGAATGGAGTATTGCTCTGTTGTCTAGATTGATATGAAGCTGAAGAAGTTGTGAAAGAATTCCATGCAGGGATTTGTGGACCTCATTTGAGTGGGCACACTTTGGCTAAGAAGATAGTCCAATAAGGATACTACTAGAACAAAATGGACAGAGACTGTATGAAGATGGTTAGAAAATCTCATGAATGTCAGTTGAATGGGAACCAAATTCATCTACCATCAATTGAACTTCATAACTTGACATCTCCTTAGCCGTTCTTTGCCTGGGGGATAGACATTATTGGAGAAATAAGGCCGACAGCTTCTAATGGGCATAAGTACATTATAGTGGCTATTAAGTACTTTTCACTGTATGTGGAAGCAATCTCACTGCCTACAGTCACAACAAAGGGTATGGCTGAGTTCATCAACAATAACCTAATCCTCAAGTTCAGGCATTGGCATCACATTGTCCTAGATAATGGGGTATAGTTTCAGGGAGAAACAACAGATCTATTAGAAGAAAAGGGGATCGAGCACCACCAATTCTTGCCTTAGAGACCACAAGCTAATGGAGCAGTGGAAGTAGCTAACAAGATAATAAAGAAGATCTTGGCCAATATGGTGAAAACCTACGAAGATTGGGCAGACAAGTTGCCCTATGCACTCATGGGTTACAACGCAGCCCTAAAAAGTTCAAATGGGGAACACCTTATACCTTAGTCTTTGGAGGAGAAGTTTGTAACGCCAATTGAAGCTCAAATCTAGTCATTAAGGTTGGTCTTGGAAGTAGAAATTCCTGAGGTACAATGGCCTGAGTCGAGGTAAAAGCAGTTACTGTCCTTAGAAGAAAGAAGGAAGAAGGTTCTTTACCATACTCAGATCTACTAGCAAAGGATAGCCAAAGCCATCAATAAGGGAGTCAAAGTCAGGCCAATTAAAGAAGGAGATTGGGTATTGAAGCAAGTTAGGCCAATTCCCTTTGACCCAAGAGAGAAATTCAAGCCAAACTGGGAATGAGTTTCGAGAGCCCATAAACATGGATCATCTCAAGAAATACTACCTTTAGAAAAATGTACAAAAATAATAAATCCTGGTGAGTTGAAAACCCGTTCGGGTGACTCATGCAAAAATAAGGGAGTTCGTTAGGATGAAAACCTTACAAAGAGGCATTCTAAGCAAAAATTAGGGCAACAATGCTAAGATGAAAACCTCTAAAGGGGGCAGTCTAGGCAAAAATTAAGGCTGATGAGAGAAGAAAATGAGGTAGTAGTAATATCTTGCATAAATGTTAAAGTACGCTTTTTGTGCTGGTATTAATAAAATAAAC
This sequence comes from Bocquillonia castaneifolia, assembly GCA_948193215.1. Classification (NCBI taxonomy): domain Eukaryota; kingdom Viridiplantae; phylum Streptophyta; class Magnoliopsida; order Malpighiales; family Euphorbiaceae; genus Bocquillonia; species Bocquillonia castaneifolia. Next base: position 8,499 of record CANYLF011020504.1, on the reverse strand, counting down.
TTTACAATAGAAAATTGTCAAAAATATTTATAATATATGGTTCTATGTTTGCATAACTAAAAGGCTTAAACATTGCATGAATAAAACAATCGGTTATGAGACCTAATTCTTTCTACTTTTTTTGCCTCTCTTGTCTTGCATCATATCCTCAAAGCTTGCATCAATCTTGCTCTTGCATTAACCCTTTCTCATTTTGCTTTATCTCTATTACTTGAAGCTATAAGCACATCACCTTCTTATCTTCACTCTTCATCAGGGAGATCAGCCTGCATGTCAAGCCAAAACTGATAATCTACATCTGTTTCATCATCTTGATAATGGAAGACAATCCAAGCTTTATAGGAGGTATTTGAACTCACCAGAGCGATCCAGGCCTTGTAATGATCATTCGTGGTGACAGTTTAGGTAAAGCTCAAGTTCCTCTAAATGGTTTTACTAGCCTAATGATTTTGGATGTCTCTCAAGAAGTAAGCAATAACAGTATAAGGGGCAAAGATAGGGATAGCACCAGGAATCCTTTGCACCATCCCATATTGTCTTTATACCCTGGTAGGGCAATAGAAGGTCACTGTTCCAAAACTAGTAACTAGAACACAGTGGTCTATATAGCAGGTGGTCACAAAGGATAGATTCCACCATGGGTAGCTCCAATGGGTTTGATCTTCACTCCTCGAGAAAAAGAAGTTGGTCCAGCCACCGATCTCCCACACAGCAGCACACTTAATCCCAGACAGAGCGTATCTCCTGGATTGCCATTAGTGTGCTTTAAAAATTCCAGGAATGACTGGGGGCATTATAATAGCTAGTTTCTCCATCAGCCAGATCTAGAGCAAGTTGACATAATTAAAAGGGTTTCTATTGGAGTATGTGAGAAAGAATTTGTAGAAACAGACATACCTGGAGTAGAAGAAGGTTGCTTTAGAGTGTTTGTATATTCTTGGCTGAATCTAAGCAAATGATAGTCTCAGCTAAAATGGGGAAAGGGTCGTATCCTCTGTTTACCTTTTGTAGGATCTAAGCAATCTGGAAACTACCTCTTCCCTCTATGGATATCAGTAAGAAGTCAGAGTAAAGGCAGAAGCTAGCAATCATCTACCATGATTTGCATCCCTTAGGTTTGTAGCTACCATGCTCAATCAATCATTCAGTTAAGATATATTGTCAATCAACATAGGGCTGCATCTAATCATGAGTCAACTTAAAGAGACTAGCCATGAACTCTATGGTTGGAGTATATAGGCTACGTAGCTCTAATGGAGCATTGGAATCATGAATCTTACCTAGAATACTTTCAAACTCTTCAAATAAGGGCAAACCTTGATTCCATTGAAGCGAAAAACATGATCTCTCGCACTCTAGTAATCAGCTGCTGCATGATGATGTTTTGTGTCATATGAGAAATTTAGAAAAGATATGAACTCTACGAAGTGGAAAGTGTTTAAAGATTCCAAAAATGTGTTTTTATGCTATCTAGATGCTTTTTCAATGTTTTCCCGGAGTTTCAGAACATTCTGATGAGTTATGAGAGCTTTTATGGCTTTGATTTGATGTTTTCTAATGTTTCTAAGGTGTCATGAAGGTCCTATTTATAACTCATGAAGTCGGGGGGAGTTTAGGTCTGAAAAGGAGTCAAAACAGTAAAAAATCATAAAGGCAAAGCCACGGCTTGGAAGAGTAGCATTTACAACATAACAAAACTCTGAAAAGTGGTGTTGCTACCTAACGCCACTCCCTTAATGGCATTGGTGGCAATTCCACACCAAAACATGGTGTTGGGCCGTGGATAAACTCAAATTGATGATTGGCACATGCTCATAAAATTTCACGGTCTTAGGAGGATTCTATACACGTCATTTCATACATGTACTGAAGAAAATCATGAAACGCATGCATACATATTATAAAAACATATGCAAAGTATTCTTAACATGCAAGTACAGCACTAATGTATGTATAGCACACATATAGAGTAAGTCATATAAATGCATTATATATAGGATTTCAACCCCTTTTAGAGCGCAAATCATACATTTTACTCTTTATTTGCATCTTACAAGTGTTTAAGAACTTGCTCCTTAAACTTTTAGTTTTATAAGGCATTTATACTTGGTTTGAAGTGGAATTCATATAGGTATAATATTTAAAGATTTTGGGAAGTCTACAAGCCTTTTGGAGAATGGGACATGCTTAAAGATTAAAGGCGAGTTTGAGAATCGGCCAACTTCAGAAGCCCGGGATGGAAAATGCGGAAGGTAAAATGGAATGTGAGGCTCTAGATCCTTAGAACTATGGTTCTACTTTAAGTAGCAAAAAGAATCAGTCCATTTGGTGCTAAGACGAAGGAGATGCAAGCCGCACACCTAGGCGCACTCCAAAAGCTATTTTCAACAAAGCAATAAAACGTTAAGGGCATTTTAGGGATGAAGGAGGCTGAATTGGAAAACCCTTAAAACATGAAAGTTGTAGAAGACTTTCTAAATTTCAATTTAGCCCAAACAATTTTTCAATTCATAGCCCAGATGAGCTAGATACACTCTCTGTAAAACTGCACCGTCGATGAAACGTCCATTATGCCCATTTGCCCGAGCAGGCCTCATTTTCACCTGCCCGGCTGGGTTACCCTCCTAAAATCTCCCTCCAGCCACTGCCTTCATGCCTAGTTAGGCCACCCAACCCCAGACGCGGCCGGGTCGAGCTCCTACAGCCCCAAACCTATTTCAAATAGCCCCTAAACTCATTTGTAAAGGACCCTAGCTCATTTTACAACATTTTCAAAACCCTATGCGAGAGAAAATTACAAAGAAATGGAGAGAGAAACAGTAGTTTTAGTAATTTTAGGTTGCATTAATGTTAGTTTTAGTTTGTAAACAACTTTCTTATCATTAATTAATCATAGTTTTTACTTACCTTTGCAAGGATTTCATCTTCTTATGCTATTTTCTTTAATTTCTATGGGTAATATCCTTCCTCTCTCTTCATTTAATGTTTATTTGTATTTGATTTCTATGGTTAGTGAGTAGTTTACTTTACCTTAGGGCTTGTTGAGCCCCTTTAACCATGGATGTATATTGATTATGTGTATTTAGCTTATTGTGTTTAATTGATACTTTCTCTCTTAAGGTTTGGTCATACATGTGTTTACTGGGTGTTCATGTGTTTGGCCATCACATGGATGCCATTTGTAAGGTAGTTGACATTGAAGAATGTAATTATCACTGGCAATATGTAAGAACATGCTTGTTTTATCATTTTTGTGAAAGTCTAAATGATCGCGTGTAAGGTATACAAAAGGGAACATAGTTTGCTTCATTCTATAGTTGTTTGCTGTGGGTTATCATGAGAGTCTTAGTCTCTTCAAACACTCTTAAACTCTCAACCTAGAGATAGGCTTGAGTAAGGCAACCTTCCTTAACCTTAAGAGATTTATTGCTCAACTAAATTCATGGTTGTTAATTGTGTTTTGTTGCTTATCCATGGTTGAAAGGGGTGAGATATGCCCTAAGGTTGCTTCATATATTGAATTATTAAATTGTTATGAATTGTTTTAAATTGATTTTTTTTGTTAGATGCTTGAGTTAGGTTTGATTTTTATTATTGATTGTTTCCTTGTTTTGTTTAGTTTATTGCTTTATATCAATCACTATTTTTGATTTTTTGGATAGCCTTTATACAAATTGAATGGTTAATGCTTGAAATCACTAACTCCTTGGGATTCCATACTTGATCTTCATCATTTTATTACATGAAATGACCCATGCACTTGCGGTCTAGTCAAGTTTTTGGCGCCGTTGCCGGGAAGTTAATTGCTTATTTCAATATGGATTGTTTGTTTATATGGTTAATTCAATCGCTTTAATTTCTTGTTTTCTTGTTTATTCTATTTTATTGTTAGATTGCTCATTTTCCACCTTGTTTCCTATAGGTGTATGAACTTACCTCCTAATTTTGACCCCAAAATTAAAAGAACATTATATAGAGTCCAGATAGCAAGGAGACAATTTGATACATTTCTAAGAGACGAAATGGATGCCGAAGTACCAAATGGAGGCAATGGTAACCACAGGCCATTGAGGGAGTATACTATGCCTAATCATCAAGGCATTGGACACCTGATTGTTGGACCCACTATAGTTCCTAACAACTTTGATCTAATGCAGGCATTGATTCAAATGATCCAACAAAATCAATTCAGAGGGAATGGTGTCAATGATGAAGATGCACATGCACATTTGCTTTGCTTTTTAGAGATTTGTGTAACTATCAAGATAAATGGAGTTCCTCCCGAAGTTAATCAACTTAGGATTTTCCCATCCTCACTTAGAGACAAAGCAAAGATATGGTTGTCTTCTATGCCCACTGGTACATTCATTACTTGGGCGAGGTCTCTCAAGTATTCCTCAACAAGTACTTTCTGGCTACAAAAACCATGAAGTTGAGGGAAGCTATCACCAAATTCCAAAAAATGCATGAAGAATCTCTTTGAAGTGCCCAAGAGGGGGGGTGAATTGGTGAGGGATTAAAAAATAGAAGAGGTTTTAGAGAATAGACAGAAATTTATAGTGGTTCGGTCCAACTCTTGACCTACGTCCACTTCTCCCAAACAAACAATTTGGGGTTCCACTACCTCAAATGGAAATTACAAGGAGATTTAATAGGCTATCTCCAACCTTTACAATAAAGATTTCACAGGCTATCTCCAACCTTAATAAATAGATTTCATAGGCTACCTCCAATCTTTACAATGAGAATAACAAGGCTTTCTTCAAACCTAGAGTTTACAAAGGCCTACCCCAAACCTAGTGTTTACAAGGCTAACACCAAACCTACCCAAGTGTTTCCCAATCCTATCAAAGATTGACACTTATACAAGAAAGAAAGATCACTCAACCCAAGCAACAAATGATCTAGAGCTCTAACTATCTACACACAATAAATTCACAAATGAATTTATTTACAAAGAAATTTAAGAAAATTAATTGCAAGAGATTGGCTATCTAAGATTTGTGTCTTCTTATCTTAAACATATTTAAGAGGGGTATTTATAGCCATAAGCAAAACTAGCTGTTAGAAACAACCCTAATTGTGTCTCTAACGGATAAGAGAATTTGAAGAAAAAGTCAATCATTACCCTCAGTCATGGGCGCAACATTCAGTTGACCAAGGGATAGTGGGCATGATATTTGAAACATCCTCCAATAGTCATGTTGACTGGAATATCGCGGGCATGATGTGTATAAGTCGCGGGCGCGAGGCTATGTCCAAAAACTGTGTTTCCTGCTGGCTGAGGTCGCGGGCGCGATGTACATAACTCATAGACACGATAATACTTCCAAACACTAAGGCTTTCTGCTTACTAAAATCATGGGCGCGAGAATAGAAAAGGAGAGTTCATCAAAGTCAAGCTTCTTTGGTCGCGGGCGCGAAAAAAGTTCTAGAGACTTCTCGATTTTAGTTGATGAAGTCATGGGCGTGATGTCACAGTTCTCCAGATATTGCGGGCACGAGACTAGAATTAGAGAAGTCTTGAAATCTGTCTCCTTGAATTGCGGGCGCAACCTTCCCTTAGGCTTCAAGATCGCGGGCGCGAATTACAGGTCATTTTTAGTTTTTGACTTTTTTCAATGATCTTCAATCTACACACTTAGAGAACTTTATTAAACATAGTTTAAGGTTGTCAAGCTTAAAATAAAATGGATTGATGCCTTCCAAGCCAACAATCTCCCCCTTTTTGAGTTTGACAATCATATGAAAAATTAAGCAAAAGAAAAGTAAAAAAGGTTACTTTAGTGTGTGGATTGATGGAAATTGCTCCCCTTCAATATGTGCGTCTTACCAAATCTATGTAGCTAGTATCCAAAGCTAAGGAAGTTCTTCATTAAGATTACCAAATATGCTTTAAGATTAATTTTTAAGTTCAAAGGTCAATTTCAAATTCAATCCATAAGTCCTTCTCTTGCTTAAGGTAATGGAATTCAGGAACCATGAAATTTCTCCCCCTTTGTCAACTCAAAAACACAAAATTAGAGTATAATTAGGCAAATCAATTTAGCATAAGGGAACAATGAAAAACCAAATGCATTAAGGAATGCCATAAAATAGATAATTCAAATGCATATGATGGAAGCAAAAAGATGAAAAATAAGCTCAAAATAAGATTAATTATCCATTTCATTAAAGCAAAGAAAAATACACATGAATGAAAAAGATAATTAAAATGCATGAATACTATAAGAATCACACAATGAGCATTGAGCATTAGAGCTAAGGCTTAAGGGTTGAGGACTAGAAATCATCATGGTCACAATGGTCCATTTCAAGCTTGGTTTGAATGGCTTTGAGGTCTTGATGAAGAGAGCTTAAATCTTCATCTTGGTCATCCAAATGAGTGTCAAGCCTCTTAGAGAGTGCTTCTTAAGCATCTAGCTAGTCTTCTATCCTCTTGAGATAGGTAGGATGTCCATGAGTGTATTTTGAGGAGGTTCCTCTTCTCTTTGGGGTGAACCAGCCTCTACTTCTTGTTGAATAGCCTCTTGCCCTTCTTCCCTTGCTTTTTCCTTTGCTTTCCTTTCCTCCCTTGCTTTGTCCTCCCTTGCTTTCCTTCTTTCCTCCTTCTCAGCCTACCTTTCTTCATTAGTTATGCCTCCCAAGTATTGAAAGGTTCCATCATCTTGCCTTTTAACAATCTTTACTTTTTGTACAAAATAGTCAAGGTCCATCAAACCTAAATCATTAGAAAATGGAGTTAAAAGAGGATAGGCTTGAGGACCGGTTAAATTGATCCTTAAAAAGTTGGCAATTTGGGTAATGAAGGACCCGAGAAAGTTGGCAATTTAGGTAATGAAGAACCCAATCAAAATAGCACTAGTTTTGGAGGTTTTGAGATGGAGAAGGTGGTCTATAAAGAAAAAGCTTGTTTGGATAGGCTGATTCTTTATGGCACAGTGAAGAAAGAGTAGATCTTTTTGAGAAATTTTATCATTACCTTCCTTCTTGGTAAAGACAGTGTTGGTAATGATTCTGTGGAGAATGACGTAGGGTGGAGTCTTCAAATGCCTTGCTTGAGAGTGTGAGGCTCTAAACTTTGGAATGCATCCAATTTCTCCCCAAAATTCAGAAATGTCCACTATTGTCTCATTGAAATTGGTGATGCCGGTTGATGAAAAACTAAAGCATTCATCCATTTGAGCCCTTGTCATGGACATCTCTCTTCCTTGTAACTTGAAGGTGATCCCATAAAGACCCAAATCTCCCCCAAGTTTCTTTTGCACCTTGAGAGTTGAAAGAAACTCAAGTGTAAGATTTTTGTAACCGGGGTGAGTTGGCCTTGCAAATTTGGTGAAGGAAATTTTTTCTAGAAGTTGAAAAACTTCATCCCTTACTCTCAACATAGCTATTGAAGAATTCCCAATAACTCCTGTCTCCATGAATTCTCTTGTTCTTAAAGAAAAATAAACAAATTTCTCCTTATCATTTAGTGTAGCAACCATTTGTTGCATATTTTGAGCTTAAGGAGGTTCTTGCTATGGTTGTTGACGTTGAGTGGTTTGAGAACGGGTTTGGGTTGGTTCTTGGATGGTTATACCCATTGTTCTTCCTCTTTTTGGGAATGGAGGAATAGGTGGAGTGGTTTCTTTTGCTTTCCCCTTTCCCTTTTCTGCTCTAGTCTTTTTGCCCATTGTTTATTTTAAGTGTTTGAAAACAGAAATGCAAAGAAAATTTGAGATTCAAGGCTCTAAAGAGTGGAGAGTAGAAGAGAAAAATATGTCCTAAACCTTGAATTCAAGTAAAAAATGTTGTAAACTCATTCATATTTGCATATTGGGTATTTATAGACATGTTGGAACCCTTATAACAGTCAAAAAACTCAAAAAATTAGAAAACTAGCCATTTCCAACAGCTATAAACGGCTATATTTTTTCTGGAAACCATTACAGTCGCGGGCGCGATTTGGAGAAAAATACTAAACCGCGGGCGTGATTGTCATAACGGTCAAAAATTTGAAAAATTTTCAAAAATCGTGGGCACGATCATGGCAATTTCGGCCGTGATTTTGGTGATCAAAAACTTGAAAATTTTGATATTTCTGTTTCAAATATCGCGGGCGTAATTTGACAAATCCCAGGCGCGATTGAAGAAACAGAAGGTTTTGAACGAGCCAAACATTAGGTCACAGATTCGATCATAGCAGTTGCGGTTATGAGTTTAAAAATGAAATTACTAAGAACATTTTGATAAGGTCGCGGGCGCGATTATGGGGGTCACGTCCGCGATTTATAGGATTAAACAATTTTTTCTTAAAATCGAAGTTTCAAAAAGTTTTTGATTTGTTTGAGTTCCAAAATTGCTATATGACTGAAATTCAATCCTTAGAATAAATAAAATGAATATTTAAGGACTTGAATCATGTCTATGCATATGTAAATGGAGATTTACAAGAAAATATGAAAATCAAAGGGTGCATCCATCAAGCATCCCTAATTCTCTCTTAATGAAGTTCAT
>CANYLF011019642.1:0-10227 GCA_948193215.1 Bocquillonia castaneifolia | reverse complement strand
ATTCAACGGTAATCCTGAAATTTTCAAAAAGTCAACTATCCGTTGGAAACCTTTTTTAAACTATTTTCAACAGCTAGTTTTAGGGTTTAAGGCTATAAATACCCCTCTTAATTGCGTTTAAATATAGAAGACACATTCTTAGATAGCCAAACTCTTGCAATTAATTTTTCTAAATTTCTTTGTAAATAAATCCATTTGTGAATTTATTATGTGTGGGTAGTTAGAGCTCTAGAGCATTTGTTCCTTGGGTTGAGTGATCTTTCTACCTTGTACAAGTGTCAATCTTTGTGAGGATTGGGAAACACTTGGGTAGGTTTGGTGTGAGCCTTGTAAACACTAGGTTTGGGGTGAGCCTTGGTAAACTCTAGGTTTGGAGAGAGCCTTTGAAATTTCTTTGTAAAGGTTGAAGATAGCCTATTAAATCTTCATTGTAAAGGTCGTGAGATAGCCTGTAAAATCTCACATTGTAAAGGTTGAAGATAGCCTTTGAAATCTTCATTGTAAAGGTTGGAGATAGCCTGCTAAATCTCCTTGTAATCCATTTGTGGTAGTGGAACCCTAAATTGTGTATTTGGGAGAAGTGGATGTAGGTCAAGAGTTGGACTGAACCACTATAAAATTCTGTCTATTCTTTAAAGCAATTTTTATTTTCTAATTCCACACCAATTCACCCCCCCCCCCTGGGCACTTCAGCTCAACCATTCGAAGATAGTCTGACTCAACTTGAACCCCTTTTATTCCAGATGAAAAGATCCATGATAAAGCTTCCCTCAAGGCCCATGCCTCTATAACTTCTGGGTTGAGAATATAATTTCTTGGAATGCATACACCAGACAGCCATTCCCCACGGTGGTTCCTAAGGACAAATCCTACACCTGATTTTCCTTCTGTTACAAAAGAGCTAGCATCCACATTAATCTTCAAAACGCCTTCACTTTGCCTTGTCCAAACAGCATCACCACTCGCATAATTGCTTCCCAAGTGTTGGAAATCCTTCAGCTGACGTGCCTTTTTCCACTGGAACAAAAAATTACTAGCCCCATTTAGAACTATCCTCCACCCTAAAGACTTCCCCTACCAAATTAAATTATTCTGAGCAGCCCACAACTTCCAACATACCACAACAAATAGTGCTGAATTATTTTGGTCTCTTTTCTTAAAGATAGCAGCCACAAGAGGTTGAACTTCCAAAATAACTACTCAGACCCAGATGATTCCAACAACTTTCCGCTATATCACAGTGGATTAGCAAGTGCAAAATTGACTATGAACAACTTAAACACCACGGACAATCAAAATCCGTTATTACACATTTGCACACTAAATTCATCCTAACAGGGAGTACATTTAACACTGCCTTCCAATAAAATATTTTACACTTTGAGGGAATAGCAAGAGACCACAATATAGTCCATACCTCTTTTTCATCGTCATTTGACCAGACTAGCTGCTGCTGCTGAAGATTATAAGCATCTTGTACCGAGAAAACTCCCTTTGAGTCACGATACCAAAAAATTCGATCAATGCCCTGGTTGGAACTTACCACTATATTGTTGATTAGTTGTATATCTCTTGGAGAAAACAAGTCCAAGAGTACTTCCTGATCCCACTTACATGTGCCTGGAATCAAAAGACTACTTACTGATTTTTCCTACAGCTCCTTAGGAAGATTTGCCTCTATAAAACCATTTCCATTATCTGGCAGCCAAGCATCCTCCTCTATCCTTACTGAATTCCCATTTCCTATCTTCCACCGTACTCCTTTTTGTATCAACTCCATTCACCTTCTACATGCTAGACCAAATGAAACTTGGATTATTTCCCTCACCAGGTGATAGAAAATCACCCGATGGAAAATACCGAGCCTTATAAATTCTTCCAACTAGAGAATCAGGCTTCTCTAGCATTCGCCAAACTTGCTTACAAAGCATGGCCTTGTTAAAATCTTCTACTCATCGAAAACCCAGACCCCCATACTTTTATGGCCAACACAAACTTTCCCATCTCATCCAAGAAATCCCCCGACTACCATTTTGTCTCCTAGCCCCCACCAAAAAGAGTTTAACATTGTTTCAATGTCTTTGCATACAGATTTTGGAATAAGAAAATCATTGAAATAATAAGTGGGTAAGGATTGCAAAACGTTCTTAATCAAAACTTATCTCCCTCCACAAGAAAGCGACTTTCCCCTCCAGCTCTAAATTTTCCTCCATACACAATCTTTCAGCCTGCTAAATAACAATCTTTGATTTCTACCCACTCAAAAAGGTAGACCCAGATAAATACCATTTGTACTCATCTCAGCAACTCCCAAATTTATCATAAAACTTTATCTGCACTTCTCTCTTACATTTGGGCTAAAAAAGATCGAGGACTTAGCAAAGTTTATAGACTAACCTGACAGCCTTTCATATCTCTGGAGAATCTCTTTTATGTGACCCAACTCCACCATGTTTGTCTTAAAAAAGAGCAAACTATCATCTGTAAAAAAATAGATGGGTCAATGCTGGGGCGTTACAATAAATCTTTACACCATGAATATCCTCCCTACTTGCTTTCTCCTGGATTGCATAACTCAACCAATCTGCACATAAAATAAAAAGATACGGTGACAGGGGGTCTCCTTGACGCAGCCCCCTAGTTGGAACAATTGGTCCAATTTGATAACCCTCATGACTCACAAAGTAACGTACTTCTCTTACACATGCCATAATCAGATTAACAAACTCACTATAAAAACCCAGTGACGGCAACACCTTCTCAAGAAAAAGCCATTCAATACGGTCATACGCCATGCTCATGTCGAGCTTTAAGGCTACAAAACCTTCCTTACCATGTTTCTTTTTACTAAGAAAATGCATAACCTCAAAGGATAGCATAATATTGTCTGATTAGCCTCTTCTCCACAAATGCACTCTGATTCTCTAATATAAATTTGGTAGCACTGTCTTCGGTCTATTTGCGATCACCTTTGCAACTATTTTATAGAAAACGTTACATAGAGATATGGGTCTGAAGTCCGCCACCATTGTAGGATCTAGCTTCTTTGACACCATTGTTGTCAAAGTGTCCAACATATTCAAAACAAATACACTAGTTTCACAATAACTTTTAATACTCTTGCATAAATCATCTTTCACCACTTCCCAATACCTTTGGAAAAATGCTGGGGACATGCCATCTATCCCAGGAGATTTATCGGGATGTTGAGAAAATACTGTCAACCGAATCTCCTCACATCAATTGGCTTGATCAAATCGTTGTTCTGTTCTTCTGAGATATGGGTACCGAATCGAGCAAACCCATCATCTAGCTTATCTATAGAGGAAGAGAACAGTTTATGGAAATAACTAGAAATTACATCCTCTAAACCAGCCCCCTAATTTACCTAATTGCGATCCTCATTCTTTAGCCTGCTAATCTCATTTTTCCTTCTTTTATACAAAGCCATTTTGTGGAAAAAAATTCATATTCGCATTACTTTCTGTATGCCAAAGTTGCTTCGCTCGCTACCACTAAAAAGAGCAGTAATCATTTTGTATTTGACATAACTCAAACGACGCATTATTGAACTCTTGCAATCCATCTTTATTAGTTTGAGCTCTAAACCTTTCCATCTTTCTCCGTAACCCCTCTATTCTTGAGACAAAGCCATTTATTTTCTTTCTCCCCCATTTTGACAAAGCCTGCCCTGCATTAAAAGTACAATTTTGGATATTGACATCTGCCTCCTTATTCCAGCCCTCCCTCACAACGATCTCACTCTCCTAGTAATTTGTCCAAAGATTCTCAAATCAAAAATGTCTAGGGTAAAGATTCCAAACAACGCTATAAAGAGAAAGGAGAATTGGTAAGTGATCTGATACATTACTTTCTAAATGGACCACCTTTACATCCTTAAACCGAGCCACCCACTCACTAGAACCCAATACTCTATCCAACCTCTTTTGGACCCAATGCCCATTACCCCTACCTCTTTCCCATATAAAAGGACACCTAGAGAAGCCCAAATCCATAAGGCTAGAATCCCACACAACACTTCTAAAACCATCTATCAGCCAATTTAGTTAGGCCACACCACCACTCTTCTCTCTATGGTCTAGTAAATCATTAAAATCACCCAAAACTATTTAAGGTAGATTAGATACAGAAGCAAGACCCCTCAGTAAGTTCCAACTTTCCTTCCTCTTGTGTCTACTTGGATTCCTATAAAAGCTTGTAATACGCAATAAATCCCCTTCACTCAACACTACCTCTACATCAATAAAAAACTGCTAGTAACCTAAAAGTTTTAATTTATTAATTTTATTCCAAAAAGAGCTAATCCACCACTATGGCCTCTAGCATCCACACTGAAAACATAATCAAAACCCAAATGTACTTTAATAGAATCTATGTTCTCTCTATTAACAAAAGTTTCACTTAAAAAACTCAAACTCGGCTTTTTAGTAATGATAAGACCTCGAAGGGCCTGAACTGTTTGTAGGTTGCCAAGCCCACGACAGTTCCAACACATGATGCTCATTGATACTTGCAGGCCTAGTCCATGCCAAGGCCTGCTTTCAAATCATTTTTTAAGGCTGCCACACTTGAAAATCCACTAGCATTCACTTCCTGGGCTTCAGCTTCTTCATGCTCAACATCTTTCCATCCAGTTGACATTTAGTCACATCCTCATCCATCTTCCTTCTTTTTGCTTCTGTAATTATCAAACTTTTCTTATCAGTAACCCCGCCATTTTTAAAATTCAAAACTTTACTGCCATCAAGCCCCAAATACTCCTGTTATATACATGAAAATAACATAGAGCATAAGAGGCAAGTATTCCGTAGAGGATATAAAAGAGCATGGCAAACAAAAATTGAAGAAAAATGCTCAATTGGATTTGTTCAAAAAAATAATAAGAAAAGTAGGTAATTAGAAAAGAGTTTTAATAGAGAAATAGAGTGTATATAAAAGTAGGTTGAAATAATAAAAATATGTATATGTATAACGAAGTTGGTCATTTCTTCAAAAAAAAGTTGGTCATGACTAATAAAGATGTGAATAGTAATTAAAGGGACTAAGAAAAAGAGCAAGTAAAAAAGAAACGAAAGGTTGCAAGACTAGTTGTTCAAGCAACAAAATAGAACAAATGATCCCCAATCAATGAAATGAAAGTAGAAGTTAGAAATTAAGCACCACAAGTTTATTACAAAATGAGGCATTAGCAGTTGTAAAGATTCTGATTTCCTGCCTGATCAACAAAGTCATCGTCAGGGATGGCATAACAGGCGAATCATAAAATGAAGCCTATCAATTAAAAAATTAAATTGATAAATTTAAGAGAAAATTATATTATTTGGTTACAATTATTAATAAATTTTTAATTTTAGTCATATCTTTAAATGGGATGCGGTTAAGGCCACACACATATTTAAGGCCACAGCAAATTCATATAAATTCACATTCTTACCCATTTCAATGAGTTAGTTTTTACTTCTTTTATAAAGTTATAAGTTTCTCTTCCTTCTCCTTGAGTGTTGGTTAGTTTTGATTAAAAATATGTGAACTCCTAATAATATAAAATAAATAAATACCTTCATCTCTTTTATTTTTAAAAAGAAGTTTATATCTTATTATGTATTAACATATTACTTTAACAAATAAAAGATTACATTAAAAATAATTGATTAAACCCATGGGGCGTGGTTCAAGTGGTAAAACCACTTGGGCTTGTAGGCTATACGCCTGGAGGTCGAGAGTTCGATCCTTAGGGTTGCATGGGGAGAGTGTGCTTCCAAATGGAACTCACTCGACCAGGATCAGTCGGGGCTCCAAATGAGGCTCCGAATACCTGGGATAACAACAATTATCAAAAAAAAATAATTTATTAAGAAAAAGAGTTAATATATTTTAAGTCGCAATCGTTTTTTTGATAAATTTCTTGGCAAAAAAAGTAACATATAAATTATTAAATAATGTTAAAATATGATATGAGAATGGTTGAACAATGTGTAGGAAAAAGGAAGGAAAAAAAAAAGAAGCTAAAAGCTGATGCAAAAATGATTTGTTTCTAATGAATAAACATGGGTAAAATAGTCTGTTTGTATTATTTTGTTGTGGCTTTAACAAATATTTAAGTGGCCTTAACAGCACCTTTTAAATGTTAGCAGTTTAGTCAACATCTTACCGTTTTGTGTCAATTTAAGTCAACTTAAAAATATCATATGCCACATATGCAATAGTCACAACTCACCAACTACGTACACTAAAATGATAAGATTTAAAAAGATAAAATTATAAACTTGAAAATTTATTAAAATTTGTTTACTATAAAATATTGAACATGTCATAATAAATACATAACATGTGATCAATTACATATAACACATCACTAAAGATGCATATCATTTTCAAATTAGTAAAAATTGACTCAAAAAAAGAAAATATTGGTCAAACTATCAAAATTTAAAAAAACAACTAAATTTAAAAAATTCATTGGAAAGTATTGCTAAATAATATTATTTTCTTTAAATCTAAATTCTAATATTAAATTTAATTACTTCTTTTCATAAAAAATTAATAATCAAATTTTTATATTCAAGTTCAACTAGTAAATTATGTTTAGATAAAATAGTTCAAATACTTAGTCTATCTCTTGAAATATAGTTTTACACAATATATATCCAATTTTCACATATGTACATAGTATGTTTAAGTAGGAGGCCTTCCTATTGTGATGCTTTAGGCGATCGCCTAAATCGCCTATCCTACTGAGTCACCCCTAGTCATCATTTTGTATGGGACGGATAGGGGCAGGGGCAGGCAAACATCGACAAGTAGATATTGGGGGTAGCTGCTCATTAGGATGTAGGCCAACAAAGTCATAACACATCGTGTTGATTGCATCATTATTGAAGAAGTTCTGCCTAATTCTTCAATACAACTCACAAGCTTGGAGGCTCAATATTGCACAACAGTGGTCTACTCTATCAGTCCCGAGCTCGGCATCAGCCTCGAGTTCAAGTTTGTAACCCAGTCGACGAGCAACAGTTCCCACTTGCATACTGCTGCTATTGATCATTCGAACCACCTCTATAGCATTAGGAAAGTATCGAGTTATCTCTTGGATGAAATCTTCAGGTTCACTTGGTATTTTCTTGGATGAATTGAGAATCTTTAAGAGATTGCCAAATGTATATCCCCCAACGAGCGCTATCCAATGAATGTCTGGATTCTCAAGAATGTTTGCAAACTTCAAAAGTTGAGCAAATTCAGGAAACACCCCTCCAGTTTGTACCCTTGCCATCAACATCAGGGTGCCTAAAGTTAAACTGCCACACAATACGTTGGCCTCCTTCAACTCCATCATAAAGACACAAACCCAACATTAATATTTTCCCTGATTTTTCCACCGTTGACTTGATCCTTGCATAACCTCTTCCCTCACCTTCTTCCACTTTGTTTTCACATCTGTTGATACCAATGTATGGAAAACTTCCACTTGAAATATTCTCTCTTATGCTTGTAACCTCTTCTTCTAGATCACCTTCCCAAACATCTCTTACTTGAACAACCATTTTGTAATTTCAAACTTCAACTGCATGAAAGATAGGAGATACAAACAAAAAGTTCAAACTGATTAGCATGCATTGAAATTAACTTTACTTTAGAAAAGAAATTATATATACAACCAAATTAAGAAATTATATTCTTTTGATGACATATTATGTACTTTTTAATGAAGTGTGATATTTTACTGATTATGTGTCATGTATTATGATGATTCATTTAAAATTATTTAACTACAATTTTCAATAAACTTTTAATTTTAGTCTCATTTTTTAAATTTTTATTAACTTAATCTTAGTTTGGCTACAAGAAGATATAACATTTAGCATACGTATTTTTAAGTTAACTAAAATTAAAAGAAAATGAAAAGTATTAGAACAAGCCGATAGATTTTAAAGA
Source organism: Bocquillonia castaneifolia (assembly GCA_948193215.1). Lineage (NCBI taxonomy): Eukaryota > Viridiplantae > Streptophyta > Magnoliopsida > Malpighiales > Euphorbiaceae > Bocquillonia > Bocquillonia castaneifolia. Next base: position 2,274 of record CANYLF011019642.1, on the reverse strand, counting down.
TCGATGGATTAAAATTGGGAATTCACTTGTAGTAAACAGAACAAATTATTTTCTCTAATTTATTTTGCATAGTTTTAATTGCTTTTATTTAAAGTTCTAATTAGATTATTCATGGTGGAATTTTACCTTCTTAAATACAGTTGTTTTTATAATTTAAATGTTGAAACAACAACGATAACCTCCAACACTTGTTATGACCAATTAAATCCAAATCTTTTGACTAAAAAGTAATTAAAATTTAAAAATTTTGGTGTGATTTTGAATTATTTTGAGTGTGTTTGATATATAAATGAATTCTACAAAATTTATAGAATTCATTTGCAATTTCAAATTCTTTGTGTTTGGTTTAAATCAAAATTCATTTGAAATTTCATGGAATTAGTTATAACTACATCAAATCCCACTAAATTTGATGGAATTTGCAAATGAACACTAAATAATAAGGGATAAACCTTTTGTTATGACAAAAATACCCTTGAATTTCATACTTTTAGGTTTTCATACCAAACACAAGAATTCATTTTACAAATGAATTCTACATGGAATTCATTTGTAAATGAATTCTATTCTTCGATGGGAATTGAACCAAACAAAGACTTAAAATTTATACAATCCCAAATTGTCACGCATCTAAATAGACATAAATAAAAATCCATCACATTTATTAAAATTTAAAATTCGTAATTTTATTTGAAAATTTTGATTAAAACTACATTTCAATCAAAGGTTTGGATTTAATTAATCATTAGTAAAGGTTTGGTTAAAATTGTAATGAACCTTTGAAATTTAGTTATAATTGTAAAAATTAAAAAATTTATTTAAATTTGTAATTTCATTTAAGGGTTTGAATTTATATGACCATTGCCATAATCTTTCTATTTTCATATGCGATACAAATTTCATATGCAGCATTTCTAAATATTTTTAAGCTAGGTGATGACCTTTAGTAGATAAATCATTTACAGCTTATTTCTTTTTTTTTTTATGTAATTAGCTTAGTTGTCCCACACACTTTTCCTCATTTTGATGCCATAGAAAGGGTCCAACACTCATTAGGGCCGTAAAACGATCCGAACTATTCAAGTTTGATTTAAATTCAGCTCATTTTTTTAGCTCGTTCAGATTCGTTAATAAAATATAATGAACCGAATTCTATCTTACTTTTAGGCTCGTTAAAAATTCGAGTCGAACTTGAGAAAATAAGTATTCAACTCAGTATCTTCATGAGTTTTTAGGCTCATTAAAATATTTTTTTTATTTTTACTTTTATCTACATATTTTCAAATCAAATTTTATGTCGGTAATCTATATATATATAAATGCTGAGCCTCGAAAGTGGTCAGCCAGAATTCTGACACTTGACTCTCTCAAATAATTAAAATGAGCTAAATTTACTGATGTACCAAAAAGCTCAATTTAAATATAGTTATTTTAATTATAATTAAAATTATGAACTTTAATTTTAAGTAAAAATAATAATAAAGATTAACCTTATCAAAATAGATTCCTATTAAACTTCTACTTTCATTTGAAAAATTATATCCAATTAAAATCTCAACACAAAATCTCATAATATAAAATTACACCATCGGAATTTATTTTGTATCTACCTTCTCTCTCTTTTTTCATCGTTAATTAGAGGCCAATGGAAAAGCAGGACTCACAATGTAATGTTGTTGTTCCATACAGTTATATTGTTGGTATCGTGATTTTATTACTATAAAAAAGTTATAACTTAATAGAATTTTGGTTTTAAAAAATTATTTCATATTATATCACTTCTTATAATAATTTGTAAGAAAAATGTAATATTTTATACTAATTAACTTTTAAAATATCTAAAATTGTAATATATGATTAGAAAAAAATATATTTTTTCCTCTATAAAATGGTAAATATTTAATGCTCAAAACATTTTATTTTTATACGTTAAAAATATTTTAATTACAATAAGAGGACAATTATTCATGTTAACAAACTATTCAACACTTAAAAATTTAAAGATATTTTAAAAAATCATTATACTAAATAAATTTATATAAATATCTTATTCTACACACACATATATAGATACTTTTTTTTTTTTTTATCAAGATGAGACTTTAAAAATTTATAACTTATTACAATATGAACTTTATTCTTATTTACAACTGACCCAAGTTAGGATTAGAATATTTTATTTTTATAGAGAGTTTATTACTATATAAAGTATTTGAAAGTTCTATTGTGTGTGTCTATATATAGTCTCACAATATTTTAGTATATATTTTATAA
>CANYLF011019296.1:0-13402 GCA_948193215.1 Bocquillonia castaneifolia | reverse complement strand
AATATTATAAAAGCTATGTGAGTGTGATGAAATGGAATGGAATGGAAGTGTATATGTGATTCTGTGCTTGCGGATTGAGAATAGTTGTGGAACGAGCTACCTGGTGGGTGTCATCAGGCTGTGTGCACACAGGAGTCAGGTATGTCTACTAACGTGGGGGTTAAAGGACGGGGCTTGCTCGTGAGTTGCTCCGATCGTCGATCCTATTTATTTATTTATATTATGTGGTGGAGTGCTCATGAGCTACTCCGGACGGTCATAATTTATTTATTAATATCTGGGGCTTGCTCGTGAGTTGCTCCGGGTGCCAGATGATATATTTGGATTAAAGAGAATCGTGTGGACCAAGAAGGTCTAAACGGCTACATAAAGAGTAGAGGTCTATTAGGTGTTCTACCTCGATTCTCCTCCTCGTTTGAGTTTTAGGTGGCATACACGTGAATGATTGTTTGTATATTCTATTATTATTATTATAAAATATATATTGTGTGACTGTATGCGGATTAGGTTGCATTTCATAAAATACACGATTGATTCACTTAGTGAGGTCTGACTCCCCTCAACTCATTTTTTTCAGGATTTCTATCAGACCCTGTACATTTAGTCCTTACACCGAATTCCTACTTCACCAGCCACTTGACGTGTGTTTTAATTTTCGTATTTGTGTGGTTTTCCATCTAAAGCTGCAGTAGAACTCTTTGGCTTGGGTTTGGTTTTAAATATAAATACCGTGTGTCAATATTTATTATATCAGTATTATGTTGTGCAATAGTGATTATTATATTGACATATCATGAATTGTGTGATGTGTGAGAGTCCAGCTCAATATGCTGGATATTATATTTTACTGAGTTGAGATGACAATTATATTTTATGAGTGTTTTATATATATTGAGATGGCATATTATATTTATATTTATTGGTATTATGGATCAAAGGCTTGCTATGGGTTATGGTAGCATGTAGGTTTCCCGTTTCCTAGCGCCAGTCATGTACCCTAGGTTTAGGTCATGACAAAGTTGGTATCAGAGCCTATGGTTTTATTTTATAGATATAATTATATAAAGTGTCAGAGTCTTTCTTGAAACTACTGCAGCATAGGATTCCTTATTGTTTTTGCTAAGTCTTCCTTGTGTTAGATTTCAGTGTTCCGTTAGAAATTGTATTGTTATTATAGTGCATATGTTTTATTTTCAGAATGCCGCCTAGAAGACATAGAAACATACAACCGTCATAGGCTGATCAGGAAGATGATGCTAGTTCATAGCATGAGGAAATTCCTCCTGCTCAGGAGGAACCTAGATAGCCTAGACGCAGAGGTAGATCGAGGAATCCGAGGAGGCACCAATGCGCCCAAGATGAGCCGGAACGGGGTGAAGTACCCAAACAGCCAGTACAGGGATTTGTAGGAGTTGACCCGGCCGCTTTAAAGGCGATAGCTTGAGGTATTGCTCATGGATTACAACCACCTCGACAAATGACTGATTTGGAGGCAACGAGCATGTTCATTAGGTCCTTTAGAGTTCCTTTTGATGGTACATGAGATGTTCTTGATTTTCTGAACCTGATAAGGGGATGGATTAGACTGGCAGAGAATGATGCATAGAGGTTACAGATGGTGGAGAGCTATATGGAGCGTGAGTCTATAAACTGGTTCATTTCTACAATTAGACCGGTCATGGATACTATTACATGGGAAGAATTTGAGAGGAGGTTTAAACAGCACTATCTGCCACTGAATGTTCAATTTGAAAACAGATTAGCTCTTACACAGATTTCCAGGGAGTGGAATGAATCTGTTGAGAGTTACACAAATAAATTCCACAGACTAATGAGGTTTGCTGGTCCTTTAGTGCAGAATGAAAATGAGTTAGTTTAGATGTATGTTTCTGGTTTGGGTCTAGAGTATGTCAGTATGAGGACCCAGGCGCATAATCTTGATTCCATTTATGTTGAGGCTGTGGCAATAGAGCAGAGGCTTTGGAGACATCGCACAGTGTCCAGATCTCAGGGTGCTGGAAGTTCTAGATTTGGAGGCTAAAGTAGTGGTGCGAATAGCAGATATTCCGGGGGTCAGTTTGGTAGAGGTTTGTAACATACTCAGATAAATTTTTAGATTGGCTCTGGCGAAGGACATGTTAGGTATGGTCAGTCAGGGTCTGCTAAGCGGGTTCGTTATGGTCAGTGAGGACAAAATAGTGATAAACATAGTAGAGGTGGTAAAGTTAGTTCACTGTCTAGATCTATCAGCAATAATGGTGGTCAGAGCAGCTTTAGTAGTTCTAGTTCTGGCCATGTTTCATGTCAAAATTACGGAAGGGTCCACCAGGGACCTTGCCATTTAACACTGAATGCCTGTTTCAGATGTGGGCAACTAGGTCATTATGTGAAGAACTGTCCATTTTATCCTTCTCCTAACTAGACACAGTTCCATCTTGCTTCCTCAGCATCTAGTGTGGCTCAACCATCACCTCAGGCGCGACCTTAGTATACTCCTTTCCAGGGGAGACCTTATCAGAGCGGGCCATATCAGGATGGTCCTTCTCAGGGTGGATATCAGATGATGGGCCAACAGGGTTGAGGGTTTAGAGGCAAAAATGGAGGAAGGTTTGGTGGTAGAGCAGCAGGCAGAGGCTCAGGGCAGGCATCTACTTCCCAGCAGTCCAGTGAGGGTCAGGCTAGAGTTTTTACCCTAACACCTCATGAGGCACAAACTTCGAATGCTGTGGTGACATGTACTATTTCAGTATGTGGTACAAATGATTTTTTTCTTATTTGATCCTGGTGCCACCCATTCTTTTATTTCTCCTACTTTTGCATCGAGGGTTTGCTGTAGAAGGACTAGGATGTCGAATATGTTGTCAGTGGCTACTTTGTTGAGCGAAGTCTTGGTCACTAATGTCATTTTTCCAATGTGCTCTGTAAAAATCAAAAATAGAGAGATGATGGCAGAATTGATACTGTTAGATGTGATGGATTTCAATGTAATTTTGGGAATGGATTGGCTATCCCAACATTTTGATACCTTAAATTATTGAGAAAAAGAGGTGATATTCAGAATGCCTGATGAGGAAGAATTTAGGTTTAAATGTGAGAAATCCGAAAAGCCTTAGAATCTAATATCTGCTATTACTGCTAGAAAGTTGATTAGGTGGTGATGTCAAGGATTTTTAGCAGTGATCAGAGACACTGCAGTAGTAGCCGGGGATGTGAGTGAATTCCCTATAGTATGTGAGTATCCTGATGTGTTTTCAGAGGAGTTACCAGGGTTACCACCTGATAGAGAGATAGAGTTCTGTATTGATATGGTTTCGGGAACCGCTCCTATATCTATACCTCTGTACCAGATGGCTCCAGCAGAATTGAAGAAGCTTAAGAAGTAGTTACAGGAGTTGTTAGATAGTGGTTTCATTAGGCCTGGTATTTCTCCTTAGGGCGCACCTGTCTTGTTTGTGAAGAAGAAGGATAATACACTCAGATTATGTATTGATTACAGAGAGTTGAATAAAGTGATGATCAAAAACAGATATCCTTTGCCATGAATCGATGATCTGTTTGATCAGCTTCAAGGAGCCTAGTGTTTTTTTAAGATCAACTTGAGATCAGGATATCATCAGTTGAGGATCAGAGAAACAAACATTCCTAAGACAGCATTCCATACCAAATATGGTCACTACGAGTTCTTGGTTATGTCATTTGGGCTAACTAATGCTCCTGCAGCCTTTATGGACTTGATGAATAGAGTATTCAGACCATTTTTAGACAGATTCATGATAGTCTTTATTAATGATATTTTGGTGTACTCGAGGAGTGTAGAGAACAGCTATATGCTAAATTCTCAAAGTGTGAATTCTGGCTAGACAATGTAACTTTCTTGGGATACGTGGTGTCTAAAGAAGGTATACAAGTGGATCTAAAGAAGATAAAGGCAGTACTAGATTGGCCTAAACCGACTACAGTTACTGAGATCAGAAGCTTTCTAGGTTTGGCAGGTTATTACAGGAGATTTGTATAGGATTTCTCTCAAATTGCAACACCATTGACAAAGCTAACTCAGAAGAATGTTAGATTTGAGTAAAATGAAGCCTGTGAAAACAGTTTTCAGCTATTGAAGGAAAGGTTGACAACAACACCTGTGTTGACTTTACCTTCTGGAGTTTATGGCTTTCTAATGTATTATAATGCTTCACGAGTGGGGTTAGGGTGTGTGTTGATGCATAATGGGCGTTCAGTAGCCTATGCTTCTAGACAATTGAAGAATCATGAGAAGAATTACCCTACCCATGATCTGGAATTAGCAGTAGTGGTATTTGCACTAAAGATCTGGAGACACTATTTGTATGGTGTACCCTGTGAGGTATATACGGATCACAAAAGCTTAAAATATATATTTCAATAGAGTAACCTGAATATGAGGCAAGTTAGATGGTTGGAGTTGCTAAAAGACTATGACTGTTCAATTTTGCATCATCCTAGTAAAGCAAATGTGGTGGCAGACGCTTTGAGTAGGAAATCAGCTGGAAGTCTTGCCCATATCAGTGTACAGAGAAGACCCTTGTATAGGGAGATAGATCAGTTGTTTGATCAGGGTTTGCAGTGGTGGTTGAACAGATCTGGTTGTCTACTAGCATAGTTCAAAGTCAGATCTGTATATTTAGACAGAGTGAAAGAAGCTCAGTTACGGGACCTAGAGTTACAGAAGATACTTATAAAGATACAACAGGGTGCAAGTGAAGAGTTTAAAATTGATGGCAAGGGTATGTTGAGGATGGGTAACAGAGTGTGTGTTCCAAAGGTTGATGATCTACCGAAGGAAATTATGGAAGAAGCACATTATTCACCTTATAGTGTGCATCCTGGTGCAACCAAAATGTATCACGACTTGAAAAGCATGTACTGGTGAAGTGGAATGAAGAAAGACATAACGGATTTTATGTCTAGATGTATGGCATGTCAGGAGGTGAAACTAGAGCATCAGAGACCTTATGGTTTATTACAGTCACTACCCATTCCTGAATGGGAGTGGGACATGATCACCATGGATTAATTTTATGACCGAATTACCCCGTACTCATAGTGGATTTGACTCAATTTGGGTTAATGTTGATAGATTGACTAAATCGGCTCACTTTATACTTGTGAAGAAGACCTATATATATTGTGCAGAAGTTAGCCGAGCTGTATATTTTTGAGATAGTAAGGTTACAAGGAGTTCTAGAGTCAATTGTATCAGACAAGGGTTCTAGTCTTACCTCGATGTTCTGGAGAGAACTGCAATCGGCTTTGGAAACCAAATTGAACTTCAGCATAGCTTTTCATCCACAGACGGATGGACAATCAGAGAGAACTATACAGACTCTAGAGGATATGCTACGGATGTGTGCTATGGATTTTGGAGGATATTGGGATTTGAATATTTCATTGATTGAATTTACTTATAATAACAGCTATCATATGAGTATTGAGATGGCACCGTTTGAAGCATTGTATGGTAGGAAGTGTAGATCACCATTGTGTTGGGATGTTGGTGAGAAATAGCTAACTGGACCGGAGTTGGTCTAAATCACTATAGTAGAGGTTAAAGACTGCATTCAGCAGGCAGAAGAGATATGCAGATCTGAAGAGGAAAGATGTTTCTTTCAATGTTGGAGATTGGGTATTTTGAAGGTGTCAACTATGAAAGGTGTGATGAGATTTGGTAAGAAAGGCAAACTAGCACCGAGGTACATTGGTCCGTATCAGATTAAGGCTAGAGATGGTGAGGTGGCAAACAGATTCTCCTTACCACCAGAGTTATCTAGGATTCATCCAGTTTTTCATGTGTTGATGTTAACGAAATACATTCCAGACCCCTCACATGTGATTCAGACAGATGATGTTGAGATTAGAGAGGATCTGAAGAATGATGAAAACCCAATGGCTATCATTGATCATCAGGTGAGACAACTACTATCTAAGTCGATTCCAATGGTGAAAGTGGTGTGGAGAAACCACTCTGTTGAGGACTGTACCTGAAAGTTAGAGCAGGACATGCGAGAACAGTTTCCTCACTTTTTTCAACAATAAGGTATGTTTTAAATTCGAGGATGAATTTTCTTAAGGTGGGGAGAATGTAATACCCGTGATTTTGACTGTAATTTCCTCCATATTAATTTACTTTAATTCGGAATTAATTAATTAAGTTCAGAGTCAAATTAATTTTTTCAAAATTTAATTAATTGGTCTGGTATCAAATTAATCGGATTTAATCTTGGAAAATTAAAAAGAGAGAAATTATTTTAATCTAATTTTCTACATGAAAGTGTTAAAATATTATACAAATCTGTAATTAAATTTTGAGATCAATCTGAGTTCGGAATAGAAAGTAATTGAAGAAAATGACTAAATTGAAAAATCTAAAAACTTTGTATATATATATACCCTTGTCTGCTGGACTAAATCATAGAACCCAAAAACTTCAAAAAATGGTGACTTTAGCCCATAGTTATTAAAATCCCGATCCGGATAGTAGACTGAAAATATACAAATCAATCTGAATCTTAAATAGGATCTCATTGACCATATGATCGTTCATAGGATCGTACAGGATCGCATAAGATCGTACAGCAGGATTGGGATTCTAATTAATATTTTACCAATTTTGATAAAAAAAATAAAAATCCATATTAATTAAAACTTAGAAAAATTAAAATATAAATTAGAAAGAGGCTATATAGTAGTGGTAGAAACTTTAAAAATTTTAATAATATTTGTATTTATTATATAAAAAAAATTAAAAGTAATAAAATATAATGACAATTTTTTAGGATTTTATATATAATTGTTTATTTATATAATAATTTTATTTTAAAATAGCAAGGATTGGAAGTTGTGTAGAAATTTAATGATATAAGGATTTAAAGTTTATAGAATTAATGTTAATTTGATTGAATAATTAATATTTTAAAATGTAAATTATATAAATAGTTTTAATAATTATGATATGTTGATAAAAAAAATAAATGAAAATATATATTTATAGAAAGATAAAACTATTGGTAACAATAAATTATAATTGACAATTTTAATTATATTAATGGATGAATAAAAAGTTAAAATTTGATGAATAATATTTTATTTCATTATAAATTTTTAAGTAACTTAAAATTTATAATACTCTACGAAAGTTTATAAAATCTTACGTTCCTCGATCCGATTCTACGATCTCATTTTATAAGCCTTCCTAGCTAACGATCCGATGTAGGATTCCGATTTTAACAACCTTGACTGGAGTTTAGATTGAGAGCTCTAGTTAAGAAGAGCCTCACCATAAATCCTGATTCGGTCTTGAATATTCAAACAATCTGCCTCCCTCCAATATCGCATAACTATAGGTAGGGCTGTGCATCGGTTTGGTTCGATTTGAACCGAACCGAATTTTTTTTAAACCATAAAACTGAACCGGACCAAATTATATTTGGTTAAAAATGAATTAATTCAATTCGGTTTGATTTTAGCTAAAATGAGAGTTTGGTTTGATTTAAGACCAAATTTTGGTTCACTTTTCAATTCGGTTCGGTTTTTTGTCAAAAATCCTAAACCGAACCGAAATTGACCTGTTCGGTTCGATTTTTTAGTCCGGTTCGATTTTGCACACCCCTAACTATAGGCCTGCAGTCCTCTTCTTGAATCCAAATAATTTCAAAATTGAATTTATAAACAGCTCGGCTGCTCATCATACTTAGAAAGTGAAGGAAAATAGGTGAGTGATCGCTGCTACTAGCCTGTAAATTCTGAACACTAACTTCCGGAAAAAATGAAATCCACGCTATAGAAGCCAAGCTTTTGTCTAGTCGTTCTTCCATCCATCCATTTCCCCCTCTTCCCCTTTCCCATGTGAAAGGGTAACCATGCATCCCCAAATCCTCCAAACCACAATCCTCAATAGCCTTCCGAAAACACGAAAAAAAGCTGTGAGGATGTTGCTGACCCCCACTTTTCTCATTGGAATGCAGCAGATCATTGAAGTCCCCTATGATGCACCAAGGTAAGTTACGGTGCTGTTGAGAGAGACTTCTATGGAGATCCCATGATTGAGCCCTTCTGCTTCTCTCGGAAAAACCATAAAAACACATCAATCTCCACCTTGGTTTATTTTTCATAGAAATTTCTACATCAATGAAATTTAATGATGATCCTAACAACCTAGGCATCACGTTATTATTCTAAAGGAGAGCCAACCCACCTCCATGACCCAAGCTATTCACAGTAAACATGTTTTAAAACCCACCTTCTTTTTCAACTGATCCATTTTATTTCTGTCGACTATCGTTTCCATTAAAAACACCAAGTTGGGCTTATTGAAGAACACTAAGTCCTTTAACTCCTGAATTATGTGTGGATTGCCCACTCCACGACAATTCCAGCTGATGGTATTCATTGGGGCAGGCAGGCTTGTCCACCCAAGCCCGCCTCTGGTACCTTTTTTGAGTTTCTTGATGGACTCCCGATCAGTAAAAGGGCCTCAACATCTGGCCTATTTTTATTTTCCTCTTCTTCTCCTTTTCTACGTTTCTTCCCATCATTAACTATCACCCCATTATCCTCATTCATATCTGTGAGAGATTTACTTCCCATAGGAGATTTATCATTAAAACCACTGTTGATAAGGGTGGACTTGCTACAGCCCGTAAGAGAAGTCAAATTCTTTCCATTCCTGTTTGAATCCCGAATATTACTCCCCTGATAATGATTGCTGAAATCTCTCCCATCCTTCTCCCTTCCATTTTCGACCTCCATTCCTTCCATTCTCGGAACTTCACCTGAATCCACCCTTAGCCAACGTTCCCCCAGTCCTCCTCCATCCCGACGAGAAACTGCTCGGAGACTCCTATCATAAGGTCGTACAGTAATCTCTTCTTCAGAATTGAATAGCTGCTCACAAAAATTATCGGAATGCCCCATAGTGCCGCAATAAAAGCAAATTTGAGACAAACGTTCATACTTGAAGAGTACCCAGAACCAATCTCCATTCTGTTTCTTTATCTTCATTCTACGCTTCAATGGCTTCCTAACATCCATGGCCACTCTAATTCTCATGTAGGATCGCCAAATAGAATTAAAGTTTTTCGGATCTAATTCCAGGAATTTCCCCACAGTCTCCAATGCTAACACTGATCCTTTTTGACATATACCCAACGGGCAGTTCATGAACCTGAAGCCATATTTCCATGTTGACAATGGAAACTTGTATAGGATGTATGTTCGGGTCAAACCTCTGATATAATAAAACATTGTAGCTGAATGTCCACGGTCCCCTTGCATATAACCCTTGCCAAATCCTTCTCATGAAAAAGTTGAAAAACATAAAGTTCCACTCGAATCTCCTCGATACATACTCCTTTCATTTGACGCCACAATGAAGCCATGGTATTCTTCATTGCGATGAAATTGACAGGCCTATTAGAGAGGAAACGTCCCACAAGGCTCCATTCAGATTGCCTATTGTTCTCCTCCACTTCCCCATTCTCAATCGTTAAGCCTCCTTCTTCCTCTTCTTCAATCTGAATCCTATCCCATTGTTCCAATAAACCACTTGCCAATGCCATTGCAGTGAACTACAACCTTGTCAACAGACAAGACAGACTATCGATACTTGTCAACAGACAAGACTATGACTAAGAATTAAATTAGATGACTTAAGACCAACTACAATAGAACGCCATTTTCGCGTTTCACAGCAAAAAAAAAAAAAAAATACAACCAAGTGAATTTAAGTGTTACTATAATTTATGTACAAAAAGCAATTTCAGTCGGTAGTTGACACATTAAAATTCAAAACAATAGTATTCCTCTAATTCAATCAATTATTCACGCTGTTACATTTATTCTCATTTTTTCCACTTGGTCTAAATTGTGCAAACTTTAATGTTTTTTATGATTAAAAAACAAATGTTGACATGTTTGGAGGTTACTCCAAGCCAACTTTCTCCGGAACTTCCCTTGGAGAGGATACTCCAACCACATGTGCACATATGTTTAGGCTGACCATATGGAGGTTCCATCAGTTCGGATTGAACCAGCCAGCATTTTCAGCCCTTAAGAACCTAAACCAAAGTGGACTAAGTGTCCATTTGACATTGCTTATTTTCTACTATGTACATAATCCAAGCTATTTAAAAGTTAGCTTTTACAAAAAATCAAAAAATATTTGTCATAACTTTTTTTTGTGCACATAATTAAGCTTTAAAAAAATAAATTATTCAAAAAGTTAAGAAATGAATCTTTTCAATAATCTGTTTTTTGATGCATTAGATTATATGCATAGCTATAAGATGTTTGTATAAGCAATGCCGAACTAGCCTAAATGATTTAGCTTATTTTGACTTGGTTCGGTTTATTTTTTTACTTTTTATATTTTTAATTATTTTAAATCAAATTATTATATTTTTATGTATATGTAATTTATCTGTAACATATATAAAAGTGGGAAGGTATTTAACAGTATATAAATTGATCCCTTACTCTTCGCTCATTAAAAAGTTTTAATGTGAATTAAAATAGTCGTTTAATAATTTATTGCATCAATTATCATTTGAAATTTTAAACCAACTAAGATTGTAATATATTTACAATAATGTCCATGTTAAATTTTTCCTTATTAATTATTTATAGGAACAATTAACTCTTTATTTATTATATATAATATTTAAATTAATTATCAATAAATAATGCAATTCTTGATTAGCTAAGATTATAAACAAAATTATGATAATATCCATGTTAAATTTGTTAATTAATTATGTATAGAGACAAACAAGTCTTAATATATTGTTCATAATAATTAAATTAATAATGGAAGCTAAATCTAATTTATATAAGAAATATTTTTAATAACTAAAGTGAAATCCAATTTAAATAAACAATTGTCATTAAAATTCATATTTTTCATGTTAATATTATTGTAATTTCTATACTTCTTTGTAAATCGTCAAGTCAAAATCAATTTGGATAATTATTAATTATAAATTTAATGGTACTTGCGGTGGTATTGTCATTATTACATGCATTTTGTTCTTATTTAATAAAAATATAAAATTTTTAATTTAATTACATCAAAAATGTAAAATTATCTTTAATTCACATATTAAAAGAGTTGTTGGATATTCCTTGTGGTAAAACAATTTTAATATATTCTATGTTTTTGTCAACTTGTCATCTTCTTGATTGGCTGGTTGCCATTATTCAATATCACAGTATTCTTTTTTTTTTAAAGTGGAGGAAATATTATTAAATTCACAAGAAATGAAAATAACCTAAAAAATGGATGGTTTTGCAAACTTAAAACTACATCATCTAAAGATTGCTCCAAAGATCTATACACATCCGTAGAGTGTAATAAGAAGGGCACGTATAAGAGAATTCTAAGGATCAAATCAACGGGTCAAATATAAAACATTTTGATTCAAATTCAAACAAAAAAATTCAGAATGGTAATTAACATTATTCAATTTGTCAAATATGTTGAGAAAATCGGACCGGATAGAACAAGACCACAGCTAATAATTTTAGAAAATAAAGATAAAGAAAAAAAGAATAATAAAACACACAGATTTTACGTGGAAAATCCCTAAATAAATTAGGGTAAAAACGACGGGCAAGGATAGAAGAATTTCACTATGAGAAAATAATAGGAGTTACAACATCTCTATTTATAAAGGAGAAACACTCAAAAATTCTCTCTTTATAATAGGAAAAAATAATCACTCAACTCTCTAATTTTCTCTCACTCTCTTTATATTTTTCTTTCACTCGGGATGGGATCCTTCTTACATCCTCTGCCTATTTATAGGCAGAGGAATACGCGTAATACAGCTGTTCTTCACTTCCACCGAAGCCACCTAAAAAAAACAAAGAAAAAACACACCGAAAAGACACCAAAAAGAAAAGAAAATTGTTTCTTTTCTTTTGTTAAATATGCGGTGCCTAACAATCTCCCATTTGAAGATTTGATTGAGGATCAATCAGATCTTCACACCATTCTTTCTTCCTTACGTTTTCATGTTGGTCATGCTTCTGTCAGGCCACTAGAGGAATGACACCAAATAAACTTATCAGTGTTGACCGCGCCTTTGTCATAAAGTCTGTTAGGTTATCTTTAGTATGAATTTTCTGCATATCTACTGTGCCCTCTTATACTTTCTCACGAACGAAGTGATACTGGACTCGTATGTGGTTTGACTTGGAATGAAAAGCTGGATTCCTTGTGAGATGCAAGGCACTCTGACTGTCATAGAATAAAGGAATACTCTCTTGTTCGTGCCCGAGTTCCTTCATTATCATTTTTAACCATATTGCTTCCTTACTAGCTTGTGTAGCTGCTACATATTCTGCTTCTGTTGTTGAGGTTGCCATAACTGACTGCAGTTTTGATACCCAGCTCACAGCTCCTCCAGTAAGTGTGAACACATACCCTGTAGTAGATTTGCTTCTATCAAGATCACCTGCATAATCTGAGTCAACATATCCTCTGACAATAAAGTCTGATCCTCCATAACACAATGCAACTTCTGAGGTTCCCTTAATATATCTTAGGATCCTCTTTACAGCATTCCAATGCTCTCTGCCTGGATTCGCCATGTACCGACTTACTACTCCCACTGCATGCGCAATGTCTAGTCGTGTACAAATCATCGCGAGCATTAAACTCCCCACTACTGATGCATACAATACTCGAGACATTTCCATCCTTCCTTCTTCATTGCTAGGACTCATACTGGAAGATAACTTGAAACTAATAGGAAGTGGGGTAGAAATTGACTTACAATCTTGCATATTGAAGCATCGTAAGACCTTCTTTAAATAATTTTTCTGAGAAAGCCAAATCTTCCTATTGTTTCTGTCTCAGTGAATTTGCATCCCTAGAATCTTGTTTGCCAGTCCCAAGTCCTTCATTTCAAATTCCCTAGCCAACTGCGCCTTCAATTCTTTAATGTGAACTTTGTTGGGGCCTGCTACCAACATGTCATCTACATACAACAGCAAGATAATGAAATCACTTTTACCAAACCTCTTGAAATATGCACAAGGGTCTACATTAAGTCTGTTGTATCCAATGCTCATGATGAAGGAATCAAATATCTTATACCAACACCTCGGCGCTTGCTTTAGACCGTATAGAGATTTGTACAACCTGCAAACCAAGTTCCGCTTTCCTTTTTCTTCAAAACCTTCCGGCTGGAGCATATAAATCTGTTCCTCAAAATCTCCATGAAGAAAAGCTGTTTTCACATCTAGCTGCTCTAGATGTAAGTCAAATGTAGCACACATTGCCAGGACTACTCGAACAGTTGTCAGTCGAACCACAGGGGAAAATATTTCATTGAAGTCAATCCCCTCTTTCTGAGCATATCCTTTCACCACC
>CANYLF011018152.1:0-12278 GCA_948193215.1 Bocquillonia castaneifolia | reverse complement strand
ATGAAAATAATTAAATTTATATATTTATATTAAAGGGGAGACCAGATTGAATAAAATTAATTTAAAAAAATAGTCAAATATATAAAATTTATATTTTATTTATAATCAATGTGAGGTCAGGTCGAGTAAAAATTAAACTTTTCAGAATTATCAATTAATTTCATAAGTTTTTATTTCAAAATCAATATATATAATAAGAAATTTTAAAAATGAAATAAAATTTAGAAACATCCGAGCGAAGCTCGGAAATTCGCCTAGTTTAATATAAAAGAAGTCTTGACAATTTCTGTAAAATGATGCAATTGCAACTTTTGAAAATTAAAAATAAATTTATATAGTATTATCCAAGGTAATTATTATACCTTTGATAAGATTTTGTTAAAATATAAAGAAAATACTAATTGAATTTTGCTTAAATAGTGAGAGAATTATCAGAAATATCTATTCTGATGTTTTCATTAAATTGTTACTGAGCTGTTATGGTACCCTTCGGGTATAGGTAACTTGCGTTAATTCACTGTTCAGTTTTATTCTTTAACTTAAGCCATTGAAACTTCCTTTTATTAGTAATGGATTTTTCTTGATTTGCCTATCAAAAAAATTATAAAAAAAAGTCCTTAACATGAATAATTTTGAAATTCTAATCCTAATTAAATTTTAGTCTTTTCCATTATTAAATTAATAATTTAATTTTTATGTATACCAACAAAATAAATACCTTTTCTAGCACAAATTAAAACAGATAATGAGTTAGCAATTAAAAAAAATCTACTCTTATTAAAAAAAATAAAAACAAAAATTGTTTTATATATATTCTAATGATGAAAAATTAATTATTTAAATGATTAATTATATTGTTATAATTCTATAACTTTTAAAATAAAAACGATAAGTGCATAACAATTGTAATAACATAACTCATAAAAATTCATAATTGCATAACCTGTATAAAATTTATATATTAACACATAATTTTAATCAGTATCATATATGTATGAATATTCACAAAAATGAAAAAAAAAAAAACTAAACCAATATTATTGTTATTATTTTAACTATATCAAATTAGAATAATTAATATAACATTAAATTTAAAATCACTATAAACATAATATACATGTAATCAGGGGTGTGCATTTGGTTAAAACCAAACCGAACCAAAAATTTTTATTTTTGAAATCGAACCGAATCAAAATGTGTAGGAGTCAAAACCAAACTAGATCAATTCGGTTTGATTTGGTTAATTTAGCGATTCGGTTTGGTTTTTAGTCTATATTTCGATTAGTTATCGATTTGGTCTGATTTTTAGATTAAATATTTAAAACCGATATGGATTCAAATTTTACTATCCATGCCAAGTTTAATCCAGATTCATATGAAAATCACTATCTAAATCAGATAGTATTATAATATTTAGGTATAAGATATTTGTATTAGGTATTGGATTTTCGTTTATTTAAACGGATCATGAATACTAGATACTAGATTTTTATATACTCATTAAAAAATAAAATATACATTAAATTAAAAATCATCATTTTTTATTAATCAAATACTATATGCAGATTCGGATAATTATATTGTTAGACAGTTATGAATTCATTTATTATTTATTAGATATTGTTTGTAGTGAGTAAAACCAATCAAATTGAAAAATTGAATCTAAATTAGTAAATTCAGTGCAATTCAATTGTTAAATTCAAAAATTAACTGAGATAACTAAATTAAACCAAAATTTTATTCTTAAAAATGGAAAATCAAATCGAATTTATCAATTTTGTTTTGATTCAATTTATAAAAAATAAGTAAAATTTTAATTCGATTCGATTTGAACCAAATGCTCAACCTATGGATGTGTATATGATCTGTTGTCATCTCTGGTAATGTCTTGTTTTGTCTTTCTCTGTAACCACCACTGTTTTCAATAGCAAATACTCTTACCATCTGAATTAGACGTATAAAGTGTAGATAAACAATAAAGTATAGTATACATTTCACAGAATTTAATTCGTATGATTCAATTTAAGAGTATGTACTCAATTGATTATTAATTTTTTTTAAAGGCAGTTCTTTATATCTATGACTTCAAAATTGAAGACATGTATGCTTAACAAAAAAAACAAACATTTTAAGATGAGAAAAAGAAAACAAACTTGAATTGCCAAATAATTCATGATGCAAATCAAATAGAAAAAAAAAAAAGATTTGAAAGCATTTTTGGCTTCTTGTAATTATTATTATTACTATTTACTCTTTTGGTCAAAGGTTGGATCAATTAATACAATAGGAAAAGTGAAAAAGTGAATGGTTGACCATGCACCGTTTTCTTTTTAATAATCTTTAATATACTCATTTTTTTTTTGTCAGATAATGATTAACATTTCAGATTATGACATTTAATAATAGGGTTATTTTTATCTTTAATTTAAATTTATTGGGTTTTTTCAATACATATTAATTGATAATCAATTTGGAAAACACTAACATTTTTACTTATGAATTACACAAATATTTTTATTGAGATGTCTCAATTTAAAAGATTAACAATTATTGTTTTTTTTATTGTATTCATTAATTATTGTACAACCTTCATGAATGGGTCCAGCTTGCAACAAACCCCACAACAGCATAAAATTGTCATGTAGCCAAGGCCCACAATTATTAAGTGGCATACACATACGTTGCCATATTTTTCTCACTTATTTCTAGAGATGGATGAAATTGACTTGTATCCTCCATAACTTTTAAATTAGCTTTCATCA
Organism: Bocquillonia castaneifolia; assembly: GCA_948193215.1. NCBI lineage: Eukaryota > Viridiplantae > Streptophyta > Magnoliopsida > Malpighiales > Euphorbiaceae > Bocquillonia > Bocquillonia castaneifolia. The sequence goes on along the minus strand of CANYLF011018152.1, from coordinate 9,516 downwards.
TTATTTTTTTAAAAATTATTTTGAAACATTCAACAAATAAAAAAATTGAAATGTTAATTTTAAATTATTGTTCAATTAAAAAAAAATAAAATGATACCTTATCTTATTTAACAGCCTTTCTTAATAAATGATTAGCCCACAGAAAGATACTTACTAGCACCAAATTGTCACTCACTCACTATTCATGAACCCACCAAAATTTAATGCTCCAACACTCTTTTTTTTTTTCTTTTCTTTTTTTGGGTTTACAATTTTTTTTTCTTTCTTCTTTTTATTTCTTGTATTTGAGTAGTAGTAGTAGTAGTAATTAACTGGTTTGCTACCTCCCCAACTATCTGCTAACCAAACCTTCAATGCTACTACCTCTTTTTACATATACATATTTCTGTCCATCTGTCTTTTCTTTATATAACCACTTTCTGCATTGTCATTTTTTCTTCATTTCCATTTTAAACTCATACACACAACACAAACACTTCCTTTCTTTTTTTTCTTGATTTTTCTTTTTCTTCTTCTTCTTTAGATTTTACAAGAACATCTTAAAGAAGTTTGTAATTTCTTTTGAGTTTAATAATGGCTCCAGCTGCTGCTGCTTCTTTTAATGGATCTTCTTCTTCTCAAACTGTCTGTGTAATGGATGCTTCTGGTGTTTTAGGCACTTCCCTTGTTCACACCCTCTTGAATAGAGGCTATTCTGTTCATGCTGCTGTTCAAAATCATGGTTTGTTGCTCTTAAATTTCTTTTCATTTTGTTAATTCCCTTCAAAGGGTTTTCTTGGTTTTGTTCTTTTTTTTTTCTAATTAATTTATTTTGTTGATTTAGTTTTGGTAATTCTGTGTTTTTGTGAACATCTCTGTTTGTTTACCAAGTTCTTTCATTTGGTTTACATGAAATAAAATAATAATAAAAATTATTGATTGTACAAAGAATTGGCACTTGAAATAAACTACTGTGCATATTTATATTTTTTTATTGATTTATCGATAAAAGTAAAACCCAGTTCAAAATACATGCATGTGCTTTTCTAATTAACATATAATACAATACAATGTATCAACTTTGATAAGATGGAGACTTTCTGTTTTTTTGTTTATGCTTCACTCACACACCTTATAACAAAAATAAAAAAAGAAAAATGTTTTTTTTAATACATTATATATGTATCTTAAGCCTTGCATCATGTGCCAAATATATAATTTTTATTAGAGTTGTAATATTGCAAATGGTCACTTGTAGTCAGTTGTAGGCTTCAATCCCACTGTTTATTCTCATTATTCTTTTCTTCTGTAAATTTTGTTGTATTTTTAATACATGAATTGAATTATTATTATTTATGTGTACGGGACACTTATTGTTTATAGTGTGTATTTTTGTGACTGCAGGTAACCTAAAATATTTTGAAGAGTTATCAAGCAAGAAATTAAGAGTTTTCTATTCAGATCCCTTTGATTTCCACAGCATAATGGATGCTCTAAAGGGATGTTGTGGCTTGTTCTATTCCTTTGAACCTCCTTCAGACCAGCCAAACTATGATGTATGTTATTACTTCTTTAACAATCATGGTCTTCTTTTTATCTTTTGGCTATAGGATTTCCAAAAAAAAAATCTGAATTTTCAATTTATTATGATCATTTTTTTTTCAATTTTAATAAAATAAATATTGTATTTTTATTTTTTTTAACAATACTATTTTTATTAGAAAATTTTGAATTTGTGGCGAAAATAGTAATATAGCTTTGAAGATAATACAAAATATAACAAATCAGCGAAAGTTAGATTGACTTGTCATGCTTAAGCCAAGACACTGAATTTGATATCATAAGCAATTGTCTTTTATAAACAAACTGTACATGTTTCAGATTATTTTAAATTATTTCTTTTTAATTTTACATTTAAAATATTTTTTTGAAAAATTATTTGTTAAATCAGAAACAATGTTATATAACTTTATATAAAAAAATATTTAAGTTGAAAATTTTTCTGTCATGTAGCCTTATTTTCAAGGCATCACTTTCAATGTTTTACATCATGTCAATGGCCTACCTTATGCATTATTGATTGCTTCAATTTTATTGTAGCAAAGGAAATTGGCTGGCCTGGTGCCCCAACTTTACTCAATTTTAATAGCTATTTTTTTTTTTTTTAATTCGGTATTCAAACTTTTACTTCAAGCTCTGGCATCTAATTAATTAATTTAATTTGCATGGTTATCAGTTAGTGCGTCTTTTTCTAGCCTCTCTGCTATTTAATTCTATGGAATTGCGAAACTTCATTTGCTATTACCTAATTTTCTTTGGTAGAAACAATATAATGATAGGATGACAATTAATTTCAGTTGTTTAACATCTGAATTGTCAATTCATTTTACATCATTGCTTAATATGAAAGTTTACTGGATGCTTGAAGGGTATATTTATTTCATTCATTTTCATATAAAATTATGAATTATAGGTACTAAAGATATCGAATGAGTTCATATATAGCATAAAAATAGTAATGTGTGGTCCATTTTTCGGTGCAGGAATTTATGGCGGATATAGAGGTGAGGGCAGCACATAATGTGTTGGAAGCATGTGCACAGACAGACACCATACACAAAGTAGTCTTCACTTCCTCTGTTACTGCAGTAATATGGAATAATGATCGAAATAATACTTCCTCTGATCTTGATGAGAGGAATTGGAGCGACATAAATTTCTGCAGGAAGTTCAAGGTATGTATTCGGACACGTTCTCTACATAAAATGATGAGCAATAACTTTATAGAAATTAGACTCACAGGGTAAATACTCTCTCTTTATGCAGCTGTGGCATGGACTCTCAAAAGCACTAGCAGAGAAGACGGCATGGGCGCTGGCAATGGACCGAGGAATCAACATGGTGAGCATAAATGGAGGACTCTTGATGAGTTCTGATCTTACAATCACACACCCTTATTTGAAAGGAGCAGCTGAGATGTATGAAGATGGGTTGTTTGTGACTGTGGATCTCAGGTTCATTGTCGACGTGCATATTTGCGTGTTCGAAGAAGTTACGTCTTATGGAAGGTATCTCTGCTTTAACCGTGTCATCAATTGCAACGAAGACGCTATTAAGCTTGCTCACGAACTATTGCCTCCTTCAGAATCTTCGCCGCCTCACAGGTATATATAGACTATATACACCTTGTTCTGTATGTGTTGAATATTGATTATGAATTCTTATGAACATTATTGTGCCTTTTAATTTGCAGTTTTGATGATACGAGTGTACATCAACAGAGGATAAGCAACAAGAAATTAAACAAACTGATGGTGGATTTTGATGGTGAGCTGCAAATGGATTTATCTGCAGCATAGTTAATTATATATGCTTATTATGCATATAAAGCCATAGAAAAATTCTTTTTGTAACATTGAGGGGGGCTTTTGATGTTCTGAATTGTTGAATCGCACAGGAAGGGTTGCTTATGAATTAGCTTTTAAGAAAAACACACACACAGTTAGCAACTGTAAAAATTGCAGTTTATCTGTGTATTTACATATGTTGTGAATCTCACTGTCTGTGAAATACATGACTAGGATTGAATGAAAAGATTCAATTTGCAACGAACAAAATTTTATTACATGTAATGAAGAATTTTTTTTTTTTTTTTCTATTTTTCTCCTCAAAATCCAAAAATGACATCGTCACTTTGATGTTTCTGATAAAAATTAGAACACACTAGACACCATACGTGTGTCTGTGTGTTAACATCAAGTGGTCATCTAGATTGAATAAATAGCAATTGGGTTGCATCTAAAAGACGCTACCATTAGACATTAGATAGGAAGCTGCTTTATCCAACTTTTATTAATTGCTGCACCAATATTTGTGGTTAGGACATTTAACAATAATTTTTGGATTTTTTTATACGGGAATTTGAATCTTAGATTTCCGGTTTAATACATGTGTCTCATTGAGTGACAATTCTTGGATTGTTTTATATCTAACTCTATGTTTTTTATTTTATTTTTTACTTTTTTTTACATTGTAAATACAGAAAAGAATATTCTGTCCCAAAGCTAAAAAGAATATTAATTGGACTTCCAAGATTTAACACTTTATAAGAGCATTCAATAAGTTGCTCTGTATATGAATAATCAGATTTCTCTAGTAAGGACAAATTAAACACAATGTAGGGGCAAAAAAAAAGGCTGGTTCATGATAACAAGTGTTCGCGCATTATTAATTTTAAGGATTAGTGTTAAATTAGGATTAACTAAGCAATGAGATTAATAATCTTATACTTTGTTTGGTAAAAAAAATAATAATCCTCATCATTAGTTAATTCTAGTACTTGTAATCCCTCATTTGGTAGAATATTTTATTAAGGTATTAATAAAATAATAAAATCACCTAAATTAAATTAAATTAAATAAGGAAAATATTTATTTTGATTGATAATTTATACTCAAGTTAAGTAATAAATTAAATAGGAAAGGTTATTTTTGAAAACTAACTTTGAAAAATAATTTTATTTTTAGAAAGATAAAATGTGAGTGCTAAGCTTAGTAATCCCATGAAATAAGAATTAACTAAAGACATGGCGAGGTGGTATTAGTTAATCCTTCTTTCATAGGAAAACTAAGCCCTTAGGATTATTAATCCTGTAAACAATTTATGAACCAAACAAATGCTTAAAAGTTAATCCTATGACTTAGTCAATCCCGTAAACCAAACAAACCATAAGGGTAAAACGAATTATGTAGGGAACCTATGCAGACCAGATATCTCATGACCATCATTCCTCCACAATTAAATTGAACTTTTGGACCATAGACCAAAAACATATGATTTTAGGTTATAAATGTGACTCAAAACAAGAGCCCAGGCACCTCACATCACAAGCTGCTACAAATGCTAACACAACATCTAATACATTTTCCACCAGACCTGGCAGATATATATTAAAAAACACTCGGAACTTTAGATGAGAATATGATGAATATTTAGCTACTATCTAGAAAAAGTCATTAAACTTTAAACAACAATAGGAATTAAGTACGAAATCTGATATATAAATTTAGTTAGTATATAGAACAAGTGCATTTGATCTGAGAATAGAGTGTTTGTATTTGGATTTTTTCAAAATTGATCTTATACGAGCTTTAATAATTATAAATCAACACTATACAGGCAATTAACCAAAAACAAAAAGGCCAGGCCTAGAATCACTTCCACGTGAGAAGGCAGTTTAGGGCGCACCAGAGCTTACCATTGTTTGCAAGTTCACAGAAAGAAGTTAAATACTTAGACGCTTAGTGACATCGAGATAATTGAAGAAAGCTTGAATTTTCGGACTTTCTTAGAGTTCATTGGCTGAAATAGGACCTCGGTACCTGACCTTACATTTGCTTCCTTCCACTCAGAAGTGGAGGTCCCTTCACTTCGGTAATCACGAGAAGAGTACAAAACTTGAAGCTTTGAATGGGCTGCAGTTGGCCATTGAATTTTTATTAGAGAACTAAACCAAAATAAAATTATGTGGAATCATAGACAATAATATAAACAAACATAATGTCATGCATGTGCCTCAAATCCCTTTAAAAAGAAAATGCATATGCCTTGAACAACCATTGTGTCATCTTAAATCTCTTTCAAAGAAATATGCATGTGCAGCAAACAAAGAAAATTTCTGCTCCAACAAACCCGAGTCTCCAATCTCAATGATTGCGAATGTTCCCCAGGTTCCTATACTAAAAATGGGTAACTTGTATTTATAAAAAAAAAGGTCTCAGTGCATGGGGTTTCCTACTATAGAGTCACAGAAAAGCTAATTAACGCACGGCATTATATGTTATTATAGTCTGAACTAGTGATCTTCAGGTTACAATAGGAACACCTCATTGTTGAAAAAAAGCCATCCTTTACCAAGCAAAGTACAATAATTATCAAGTGATTACCTAGTCCAAACATGCTTGTCTTTTGGACTACAAGACGGCTAACTTTTGATCTCTTGATGTTCCTCAGAGCCGTGACATCTTCTTGCTTTCCCTTGAATTCCAGAAATTCTCCCAGGACATATTTGTTACCTTTAATCTCTAACCTGCTCAAAGCCAAAAGAAAACTCAAATGATTTTCCTTGAACAATCTCATACGCCGCTGAAAAATATTGCAAGAAATGTTAATAAAACAAGTGAGAACTCAATATTTCCTACAGCTAGATATTAAAAGACAGGGAAATCTGATCCAAGCTGCAGTCAAGCCCCAGGCCTGATTCAGAAATTTTGACCGACTTAGGCTCAATTTTATATACAACCTGCTCCACAACTAAATGTTCCTGGCTTAATCATAAGTTTGACAAGTTTTTATGAAATTGCCATGCACTGATTCTTGAGATCACTAGTTTTGTTCACTACTGTAGGGCTTTTCACTGCTGGAAACATTTCAAGCCATATGATTCTCTAGCTATCCTACGCTGAGACATAGGAATCCAGCTATCATACACAAAAGGGAATTAGTTACTTCCATATAAATGCAACCCAAGAGATAGCCCCCCCCCCAAGCTAGCCATCATATTACACAGAGTTGACTTAATTAACTTACCATGTTCATAGTTTCCTTTGCCCTAAACCATTCATTGACTCTCTTTTACTTAGAGAATAACAATGAGAATTCATTTAATATATGACATCAACCAAAGTCAAAAAAAAAAAAAGCCTCATTTCTACTTTATGCTGAAGCTTATAATTCTCCTCTTTTATTGTGTAAAACTTGACCATTCGTTGATGGCCTACCAAAACTGTTGAAACTACAGAAGAAACAAAAAGCGATGAAGATGCTTCTTTAACCAAAAGGAAAGCACAGCAAACAAAATATATACAACCACATCTGAACATGATTATCAATTTCATAGGTAGAGAGCAACAAACAAACCTATCCCACATTGGAGCCGTGCTGAGAGTGAAATTAAGCTTCTCATCAAAAGATTCCTGCATCTCTTTCTTTCCACCTCGAAAAGCACCCTTAATCCAACCAGAAAACATACTTTTGGGTTCTGCTTTCAGCTGTACCCATTGATCATAGGTAATGACCTCAGGTGGAAAATTGCTTGAGTCAATGGTCCTAGAAGAATAACACAAATTTCAAATGTAACTTATAAATATGCATGACTAGGTATGGACTCAGCAAACATATATTATCAAAATATGTTTTTCTCCAAGTAAAAATACTATCTATTCCTTTAAACATAAATTACAATTTCACAAAATTTCCAGGAGAACAAAATAAAAATTTCAATAGTACTAATGATGTAAAGATGATATATTATATTAAGAAATCAAAAGAAACATTATAACATGATCATATAGAACAAAAATAAATGAGTTGCTCGTATATTCATATAATAATCCCCCAAACCACTCCAACCTAGAAATTGAAGAATGAAGTTTCTTAAATTAAGAAACGATTTTAGATTTTCACGTAGTCTGAAATGTATTTTATAAAAGATGCGAATGTGCAAGTCTTTTCATCTTCTTAATAATATTTCATGTACAAAACTTTGTCAGATATTTTGAAACTCTGTAGTGGTATGGTCATTATTCATTAATAATCCATTTCTATTGTATTTTTAAAAAATATATATACAACCCCTGTATATCAAATGGTTAATTTACCACTTTTTTTAAGTTTCTTGCACAATGTCTAAAGTCTAAAGGTGTTGGAATACTAATGCTACCAATAAAACTCCTTTTGGTTATTCATAGTAGACACGTTTCTTGATTTTTTGGCACAACATTACAATGTTAGCTCAGAATGTAGATACTAAGTGACAGAGCCATAAGTCTCTGAGGAAAAACCAATTCCTCAGTTTCAGAAGATTTTAGAAATTTAGACGCCCATCAAAGACATCACAAATTCAATTTAAACTTGAGTCAAATTTTTCAAGAAAGTGCAGTAATGGGTCTATTCAACAACTCCCAGCTTCCACCATACACTAACATTTTGTTTAGTTTAAATTTAATTAGAAACTCAATTCATTTGCAAGAAATGTAAACATCCTTAACGAAGGATCAGCGAGCAGCACATACCAGAACTTGGGATTGGGAAGAACAACTTTGTAAGTCAAGTATCCTTCAGGTAGAGCAACTCCCCTTTGTTCAAGATACGACTCGAGAACTAAAGCTTGTTTCTTCACTTCCTCCACCTGAAAAATAAATTAAGAAAAAACAAAAAAAAAAAGCATAATTGTTACATACAATGCAAGCTCCATTGTTAATAACAATAACAGAACGCAGAAACTATTTAAAAAGAAAAAGACTTACAGGGTCAGGGCACTGCTGAGTCTTGCTATGTTTATCAATACCTTCACAAACCCACGAGCCATCAGCATTAATTGATACAAGTCCTGATATATTCTTTACAGAAATCACCACTGCTTCCCTGTACAGCTAAATTACATTATTACTATATAAATAAAAACATAATAAAATATTTAGAAAAAAAATAAAAATATTGAAATAAAAAAAAATACCCTTTGGTAACAAGAACCAAATCAATGTTCTGGCGTGAACCAGTATCAGCATCAGGAATCCGAAGCCCGACATACGCTTTTCCTCCATAAAGCTTTTCAAGTCTTTACAATTTCTCATACAAAATAAACAATCAATTAATTGAATTGGAAACCCTAAGCATATATAATCAAAATTAGAACCAAAAATCATAAAATATAAATTATTTATTTTTTGAGAAAAAAGGAATTGAATTGCAGATAAAAAAACCTAGTAGCGACGTTGAAAATAGCAGATGTGTCAGAGGATTCGAGCTCCAAAACGTCGTCGCTGTCAGAGAAGAAACAGCGGAAGAGCTTGTAAAAGATTAAGCCACAGAGAATCTCAACCCACATGATGACTATTACGAAATGTGTGTGTGTGTGTGTGTGTGTGTCTGTGTTTGGATTCAGATTTAGTATTATTCTTCGGGAGAATGTAGATGCAATTAAAACAGAATTAGAAATGGAAGAAAGAAAGAAAGAAATAAAGGAGAGGAGGAGTGCGTCTATTGACCGTCTGGTTGTAACAAGGAAGGAATATATACATTGACCGAGGGACGGGGGACTCTCCTTCCAAAATACTACGGATATATACTTGCAAAACAAATTAACAAATTAAATGAATCTGAAAAATCTAAGAAAGTCTATCAAATATATAAGTATATGAGTATGACTTATATTATACTATTTATTTAATTTCTACACTAGAAGTATAAAATTATAATTTATAATATTATTATTATTATATGTTATTATACTCTGCATCTATTTATAAATATAAGGTTATTAATAATTTTAACTTATTTACTTTAGTTTCTATCTATTCCTCGCCTTCTATTTTATTTCCTCTAATTTTCTTTCATTTTTTTTGTCAATTTTAATACCCAAACAAAGGAATTAAACTCAATTTCATTGTCTTTTCTTTCTTTTCTCTTCATTTCTTTCAAAACAAATAAAGCCTTATATTAATATTTTTTTTAATTTTTTTAATTTTAATTTGTAAG